>JAPWLS010001290.1:0-107845 GCA_028551675.1 Tineola bisselliella | reverse complement strand
AGAACACTTTTAACATTTTTATTAGATTTATTTCAGCCTTCAAGTGACATTTAGTACTTGACACTATTTTTTGTGTCTTCTAATATACAGAGTTTTAGCTAAATTAATATTTTTAATTATGGGGGTAAATAAATTTGAGGGTAGTGTACTAAATACTTGTAGATTTTTTTATATAACCCAGTCACGTGGTACCATAGTGATATCTTTACAGGTGGGTATATTATTGTATCACTAATCTTCTAAAATATATACCTTATGTAAACTATATATTCAGTTTTAGGGATGAATGTAATTTTATATGTAAATATATATTTAATATTCATTCAGTGTATGATATTCAGAGATAGAATAATAGCTTCTAATATATTGGTTTTAAGGGATGTTTTAGGATGGTAATTTATGCACGCTACCCAAACACCTTATCTGTTAGTGATAAGTGAAAATTTAATTATAAAGGGTGCTTTGTAATATTGATATGTTATACGCAGGGTTTATATTAAATTTATATCTGTTTATAACTTTTCGAATGTGCGTTTTAATTTGGACAGCGCCACCTATGATCGAATAGTGGAATCTTAACATTTGTACATGATAATGAATTCGCGCTAATAAGTAATATCAATTAACCCATTCGGTATCTGAAACTAAATATTATGTAATCCCTTTATCTTCTATCTTCAAGCAGTGAGTATTACTTCTAAAAATATCAATTATTGTATCAAGTTATTTAATATACATGAAGCCCTTAAAGCCTGACTGCTATTAACAGAACCCGATCTTACTATTTAAACGAGCAATTCTTGTATATTTATTTATTTATATATATATATATTTATGTGTAATCAGGATCTCGGAAACGGCTCCAACGATTTTCATGAAAGTTACAGATTAGGGGTTTTTCGGCCCACGGAATCGAATTATCAAGGTTCCAGGTCCGAGAAAAGCTCGGTTCCCAAGATATAGGATGGGCATAAATCAGCGCCATCTATCTATAATGCCGTGACCGATGAGGGCATCTCTCTTGGCAACGGTTTTGTTGATGACGTTTGTCAAAGCAAAAAAATACAAACTTACTTAAGAAGCAAATATACCTAATTAAACAATATCACTTTGTTTTGCTCAATAAAGTATCCAGCGCTTCCCAAATTTGGTGACCCCGACGTGATGTCAACCACACAAGCACAAGATGAACAAATTAGCGGCGTCTCCAAAATCACATTGAAATTGCCACCGTTTTGGAGAGCCGATCCAGATCTATGGTTCTTACAAATAGAAGCTCAATTTCAACTTTCAAACGTCAGAGCGGACAAAACCAGGTACAATTACCTCATCACTTCGCTAGACAATGAGACCATGCGAGAAGTAGCAGACCTATTAAGGCCCCCACAAACACCTACATATGAAAGCCTCAAAGAAGCGCTAATAAAGAGATGCTCAGCGACAGACGAGCAGAAAATCAAAAAATTATTAGGAAGAATGGAATTGGGTGACAAGAAACCATCAAAATTACTACGAGAGATGCTACTACTCGTGAAACCCAACACCAGCACCGACATCATCAAGCCACCGTTGACTCCTGTGTATACCGGCCCACATCCAGTCATTTCTCGGGGACATAAGACTTTCACGATTAATATAAACGGACAGAGCAAAGTCGTATCTAGAGATCGTTTAAAACCGGCATACACGGATGACTCTTCTGTTAGGAAAAGGCCAAAAAAAATTGTGAGATTTTCATTAGGGGGAAAATAGTGTAGGGCAGCCCTATCTCTCTTGGCAACGGTTTTGTTGATGACGTTTGTCAAAGCAAAAAATATAAACTTACTTAAGAAGCAAATATACCTAATTAAACAATATCACTTTGTTTTGCTCAATAAAGTATCCAGCGCTTCCCAAAAACTCTTTCTACTTGATAATAGATGGAGCTTTCTGATGCTAGAAATTAATCCGTTCATAAATACTGCTATTTTGTCTTTCAGCGATGCTATTATTTCTTTGAGATTTTTCTAGGATATTTTCTGAAGCTTTACATTGACGAACGTGTTCATATTTGATAGCAACTCGCCGTCCGTGTCAATTATGGTTTTTCTATTCATCAATAGATGGCGTTAGTCGTACTTCTTATAGATAAGTTTTCTACCGGATGCGTTCGCCGTCCGTGTATATTATGGTTTTTCTACTCCTCAGTAGATTGCGGAATTCCTCGTATTTCTTGCGCGGAAAGCAAAGAAGAGGTGTTTGATTTGAGATTACAAAAACAAAAAACCGAGCCAAGCTCGGTCAACCAGGTACTTTATAAATGAAATGATATGAAATGAAATGAAAATCGTTTATTAGCATAGGCACTAAAGGCGTGCACTTGCTCATCGTTAGACTCTATCGTGACTTCGGGAAGGCGTATGGCGAGAAGAATATCACAAGAAACTCGTCAAACGTCGTGTATAAAGAAACGACATTTCATATTTGCCATGCTTCGCAGCGCCATAGTCTCTGGTCGTGTGGCGTTGTCTATAGACGTCTTGACACAACGCCACGTTAATGCATAGAAATTATTAAAAGCTAAAAGTTGTTAAATAATTACTTGAAATATCGTTTCTTTAATTTCAGGTAAGTAATTTTTAATGTTATACACAATCGTGTAATGGTACTATAGTTAAATATTAATAAAAATACACTTTAATTTCAGTTATTGAAACTTTTGGTTTTATTTACAACGAAGAAAACACTGTCTGCTAAAAAAACTAGGCCCAGTGTCTTAAATATGTATTCACCAAATTATATTTAAAATTGTATTGAAACAATAAAGTTTAAAATACATAAGTTCCTACTTTAACATCTTATGCAAATTGTTCTCAAAGTTTTGAAGTAAAAGCGGTATCATCTGTAAATGTAAGTAGGCCTTTGAGAGTAGTTTTAACAAGTTTATGTCACGCTGAAGTCATATTCTAAAACTATAAGACGAGAAGTTGTTAAATAAAAAATAATATACGAAATGTAACCGTATTTCATATATCAAAACTATCGCCTAATATGTTTTATGAAACATGAACTAGATATATACATATATGTGCTACTATTCAGTTAGAAATTATTATTTATGAGTGACATTTCGAAGGTAGTTTAATTGTATTGAATTATTTGCATGCCATATAGGTACAACGTGTACAATATGTGATACTACTAACATTACTTCAAGACCTATGTTACTAACCATATTATTGGTAAATAAATGAATTTGAATATTTTATAGTACCCTATATATGAACACACATCGTTTGTTGTTACGGTCCAGTCAAATCCCTTATGCTTGCTTAACACTAGAACTACCAACCGGTCAAAATGACTTGTGCTTGCAAAGTATTAAATATTCCTACTAATATTATAAATGTGAATGTGAGTTTGTTTGTTACGTTTTTACGCAACAACTACTTAACCGATCATCATAAAACTCTGTACACATATTTTTGGAGGTACTAGAAGTAACATAGGATCCTTTTTATTACATTTTTATTTTTTACTATAGTTTCCAACTGTCTATAGTTTCAGCTGTCTGGAATCATATTGATTCGTTTCTATTGAAATGATCTCTGATACTTATTTAATGGCTTAAATGTGAGTGAAGCCGGGGGTAAAAGGTAGTAATTCAATAAATTGTAAAAAAAAAATTATAGAATCGTTTACAAAAAATAAAGAGTAAAGTTTTACGTGAAAAGCTTGTGAAGAATTTTTGAAACCGGTCGGTCATATTGACCCGTTGGTAGTTCTAGTGTTAAGTTAGTTAATTTAGTGTTAGTTTGGATGTAAATGGATAATCCATTAGTACCAGTTTACATCAATATATACTAAATAGTTTTCCACTTAATTATTATCAAGTACCAACACTTTTCTGAGTGAGTAGTGAATTGTAAAAAGTCATAATTAATAACACAAAAAAAAAAAAAAACAATTGTGAGAAAAGAAAATGCAAATCACCGAGGGTAAGAATCTTGAAATTAAAATGAATTAACAGGAATGTTATTCTGTATTCATTTAACGATATTTCGATAAATAGATTTTTTAATAACGACGTTTTGAACGAAATATGTTGTATAGTTTTGAAATATAGTATTCATTTGTTTTATTATTAGATACTAGCTCGGTGCAGCGTATGTTTTTTAAATTAAATATTTATTCTTATTTTAGTAGTTAGTATATGTATGTATTTATGTATATTTTTTGTAATATCTTTATTATTCATTTGTATGTATTATTATATTTTGTTTTTTTTTGCACCCTAAACCTCAATTAAATTCGCGATTTACTACCTTAAGGTTGGTTGCCTGGTAGAGATCACTGCTCAGTGATAAGGCCTCCTTTTGTTTTTTTATTTTTTATTTTTATTTTATCATAATGTGTGCAATAAAGAGTTTTTATTATTATTCTGTTACCAACATATCTACTTGTATGTATAAAAAAACAATAACGATTTATTATATAAAAATATAATAATATTACAGAATATTCAGAAGAATATTTTTTAATCCAGGTTGGGCCTTAAGATTGGTAGAAAGAAGGCGTGTCGCAGTTTTTTTTTAATTACTGTCAGTCTTTAAGCTCGAGCCGCTTTGCACTGATGGAAGTAAATTAAAATTTTAAAATGGTTTTTAAGAATTCTTTTCATTACAATGTCAAAAGTCAAATGCTGCTATTATGTAATGAGTGTAATCTCAAAGCTAGAGATAAATATAATATAAAAGTAAATAATTATGAATTAGTTTAAGGCAGTGGTTCTCAAACTTTTGTTGTTTTTGTTGCGGCACACTTTTATCAATTTCAAAATTTGGCAGTTTAATAATTTTTAAATCATATTATTTAATAACATTAACATTACCTACATAACCTAACCTCCACCAATATTCAATAACTTGTCTCGACGCGTTTCGCCACTCACGTGGCATCATCAGGATACGTGTGCTCGCTTCGGCTTCGCTTCAACGACCTAATGTAGCGGAAATTATAAGCAAAATAATTTTAAATAATTACCTTTATTACGATATATCTAAAATTTGGCGGCACTTTTTTAGAATTACGTGGCACACAAAAATGCCGCGACACAGTATTTGAGAAACACTGCTTTAAGGAAACATTAATACTAATTTTAAGGTTATACAAAAATAAAAAACAATTGTTGTTTTGAAAAATTTATAACCTTGTATATCACGCGCGTATGAATCTGTCTGTACACATACCGACCAGTTCGCGATTAGGTGCCTTTACTGGAAAACAATAACCACAATCAGTCTGCCTATCTAAGTTTAAAATAATATACTCTACATAATTTATGAAAATCTGTATAAAAAAAACTAAAGGTAGATAAGTACCTGGCGTCATTCCAGAAATTTTTAACCGATTTAAAATCATCTACATTGTCAAGTGCATCGGTGACCGTTTACATCAAATTACCTACTTTGAAAAACGAACTGAAATTAACACAAAATCGTATATCTAGAGTAATTAAGTAAACGTACTTCAAATACTAAACCAATTAGATAATAATGAAAAAGACATTTTTATACGCAATATTTTGTTTGATTTAAGGGGGTCTTCTAGTCTAAAGGCCCGAATTTCGAGTGTTTTTTGATAATTAATAAAAAAAAAACCATTGATATTTTTATTATCGATTTTTTTATCATTTGTTTATTTATATTTGAAGAATACACAAAATAATTTTCAAAAAATAATAATAATTTTTCATTAAGTTATGCGTCCTTGAAGTAGAGGGGGAGAAATTTAGGCTGCGTCCTCGTTGTCAAGATTTCTACCCTTGTAGTCGTCTGAAAAAAAAAAATTGCCGGATTCTTGATTAGTACAAATGTAATTATGGCATGAAGCAAGAAAACTGAAAAAAAATAATTTTTCGAAAAATGGCGGATACTCAAAAGTAAAGATCGACTTTTTCACTAATTTTTAAACATTCTCGAATTTCAAGTTGTTGCTGCTTCGTGCCATAGAGGGATATTTAAAGAATGTTCATGCCAAATTTCAAGTGAATCGGTTGATTAGAATTTAAGATATCTTGACAACCGCATCGAAAAAAGTAGCTTTGAGAAAAACGCGTTCAAAGTTTTACGTTAAGTTTCAGGCAGCGTAACTGATAGAATAGTACATATTACTTACATTCTCTTAATCAGTCATCCCAGCTTCATACATTGGACCTTCTTCTACTTCGTATTGACTATTTTTAGCATGTAGTAAACTGAAAGTATAATAGAAAAAAGGAGAAAGAGTTATTCATACGCAGGTAGCACGGGCGTCTAGTCCCCTGTTGTTGTAGTCTTTCGCTCAAACCGGTCGAGGTGCCACGTCACTAAAACGGCTATAAGTTTGAAAATAATTTGAGTTTTGGAAAATCCTTCTAGGACGATATTTTTGAATATCTAAACTATCGAAATATGAAAAAAAAAATTCGATTTTTTCAAATTTCTAGACTAGAAGACCCCCTTAAAAGTGATAATGAAAAAGTAACTTACCATAGACATAAAGAAGTCAAGCTAGAGCGAAAACAAGTGCTATCGCAGACAAATGTCTATAGACAATAGACTCATATCGTTATACTCTACGCTTTATAATTTTCTCGTCATCGTATCTCTATTATTTTACATATATTTTTTATATTTTTTTAAATTTCATTTATTTACTTTTAGTAATTGGGCTCCAATAGAGCGCTTTTGCTCGTCAATACAAATACAAATATAAATGTAAATATAAATGAAACAACTTTATTAATTTAATAATTATCAATTTGATTTGATAGCTACTGTATACTGGCATTGTCCAATATATTTTTAATATGTACATATATATATTTATATTGACTTACAATTAATTTATAATATGTAAATAAATAATTTTCAAAAAAAAAAAATCGAAATGTATAGCAAATAAAATTAAAATAAAATTTAGGATTAAAGAATAATCATAATAAAAATAAAACAGATAGAATTTTGCAAAGAGTGGGTGAACTCTTTCGGGCGTGGTCAACAGCTGCAAGCGACGACGTTAGACGCGATTTTAATAAAAGATAACCGACGATTTTAAAAATGAACGCTCTGATTTGAAATTATTGTGAACATTTACACATTTTTTTACTTTTATTTTATTGCTGAATAAACTTTAAATTTTATTCGTAGAATGAACATCCCTTACTAATATTATAAATGTGAGTTTGTTTGTTACGTTTTCACGCAACAAAAAAACACAACACCGATCATCATGGAACTTTGTTCACATATTTTTGGAGGTATTAGAAGTAACATAGGATACTTTTTATTTAAAAAAAAATATATTATTTTTTACTATAGCTTCCAACTGTTCAGTTTCAGTTCTTTGGAATCATATTGACTCATTTCTATTGAAATGATCTCTGATACTTATTGAAGTGAAATCCTCGGTTCGCGTCACCGACATGCTAATGATAATAGTATATCTATAGCTATGGAGAGCCAGACTAGCGCACGCGCAGTAGCCTGTGTACACGTATACACTAATACATCGCCTATTTCTGACTGTATTATGTGCGCGTTGGACGCTTTTTGGATAAGTATAATTTTGTGAGTTCACGTCACCAATACGTTATAGTAGCAGTACATCTGTAATTGTAAATGTGACGCGTTGTACATTAAGTATTAGAGTGTGGTTATCTACATAAGTAAAGTTAAATTGACCACGTGGGAAGTTCAACTTGTGTGTACTGGATTTTGTTTATTTAAGTGAATTTTTAATTTGACTATTATTGTAATTATTTAATTGAAGGATTACTGTTTATTTATTGACTTTAAATTCATTGTATTAAGTATAAAAGTGAGTATGAAACATATTAATATTTTTATACAGATAAATGAATAATGAAAACAACGAATATATTTTTAAAAAATTTCATATAATTTTTGCATATAGTTTCAATTACTCTTAACTTAATAGTTCCGTTTTCACTTCTATCTGCAGTCCCACGACTGTTTATGTTTTTTTAATGACTTAAATACGAGCGAAGCCGCGAGTAAAAGCTAGTAAAGACAATGTTTTTAGTAGTCTTTCGTAGATCTATAATAACAACATACAAGCATGGTAATTGCCCGACAATCGTTTAGTCGCGTGCCGTCATATGTCGAAGCTAGACCTTGCTTGTCTCTACATTTATTATTGTAACGTCTGTGCAATTTGATTTATGAATTGTTTACTTTTTTTCTGAATTAAAATTCAGTTTTTTTTATTATTATTTTATGTACAGGCTATGATTGACGAGTTTCTTGTGGTCTTCTCGTCATACGCCTTTCCGAAGTCATGGTAGAGTCTAACGATGAGCAAGTGCACGCTTTTAGTGCCTATGCTAATAAACGATTTTCATTTCATTTCATTTCAATCCCCGTAACTTACTTATTACATGGGTATTACACCAATTAGCGTACAGCGGTAAATAAATAATAACTATAGATAATATAATCGTCTCTTTCTAGCAACAAGTGGATTTAATTGTTATCTCTTTCACACATTGTAGCTATAATGTAAGCGCTATACAATCTCAAATCCAACCATTTGTACGAGCGAATCGATTCCGTATTTCATCGCACGTACCAAAGTTAGTTGAAACTCCATTTCACAGTACTACTCGCAGATTTTAGGTCTAAGGTATAGTCTATCTAGTATTTGCATTTATATAGAAATTGTTTATTTAGGATCCAATCTCCGCATTTTTATTTTATATTTCGACATGTTTCGATTTATTCAATATGCTTTTTTAATCCTTATTCTTCAAAGGATTGGGTGTACGTGCATGGTTACAATCTAAAATTAAAAGGAAATATAATCAACGCGAACCTATAGGCGATGTGTGAAACTAAAACGCGTTATACAAAAAAATGTGAGCCGTCACGGGACGCCTGGCAGATGTGAAACATCGAGTTTATTCAAGTCATATGCGTAAAAGACAAGATTACAACAGGAACTAATTATTGCTTAATGAAAAAATTAAATACTATGATTTTTTTTTACAGAAAATGATGACTATTTATTTAAGAAACATTTATTTATATTAAATACAAAAAATAAAAATTCGAAAACTTCTTAAATAACTTCAGAAATAACTCGATAAAATAAACTCATCGCCTAGACCGGTTCAAAAAAATCGACTATTTTTTTTTTTCAAAACCCGCAGTGAAATATCTTCCTAGTCATGAAAAAAGAAGCCTGTGAAAACGGGAGCTCTTAATATCAATTTTGAAAGGTCGCTCATCGTGAATTTCTATTTTACGTTTAAATAACATAGGAAAATAATTTTTTTAACTTTGGAATTTTACAACTCAGTTTTGAATTAACATGTCGGAGTGAGCAATACATATTTTTGAAGGAAATTGAACGCTCTAAATAAATTGTCTCTTAAATTTTTTCTGTAAGTCCACTCCTTTAAAAGTTATTTGAGTTTAAAATTCAATATGTAATCAATTTAACGTTTTTTTCTTAAATTGTGATATAAATAAATTTTATCGCTTAACGAAAATAAAACTTATCTTAAATTGTAAAATAATTTTTTTCGAAGATAAGTTTTATTTTCGTTAAGCGATAAAATTTATTTATATCACAATTTAAGAAAAAAACGTTAAATTGATTACATATTGAATTTTAAACTCAAATAACTTTTAAAGGAGTGGACTTACAGAAAAAATTTAAGAGACCATTTATTTAGAGCGTTCAATTTCCTTCAAAAATATGTATTGCTCACTCCGACATGTTAATTCAAAACTGAGTTGTAAAATTCCAAAGTTAAAAAAATTATTTTCCTATGTTATTTAAACGTAAAATAGAAATTCACGATGAGCGACCTTTCAAAATTGATATTAAGAGCTCCCGTTTTCACAGGCTTCTTTTTTCGTGACTAGGAAGATATTTCACTGCGGGTTTTGAAAAAAAAAAAATAGTCGATTTTTTTGAACCGGTCTATAAAAACGCTCCCGATTGTCATCTTGATATAACTCACAATAAACTTAATAATAATAAGTAAAGAGAAAATAGCTACGAAAAACTATGTTAATTAATGTACTGAATCGGTCACAATCACTTTAATTAAAGGAAATTATTTAAAATTATTTTGCTTATAATTCCCGCTACGACATTCAGTAATTTGTCTCGACGCGTTTCGACACTTCACGTATCCTGATGATGCCACGTGAAGTGGCGAAACGCGTCGAGACAAATTACTGAATGTTGTAGCGGGAATTATGAGCAAAATAATTTTAAATAATTTCCTTTAATATGGATTTCCGCAAAGTAACGCCTGAAACAATTAATTATATCACTTAAATTGTTTTTTACTTATGAAAATGTAGGTATATAAGAAAAGCCGGTCAACGAAATTCAGCAAATAAGCCAAAGTTCGAAGGTAGTCTGATTTTTTATACGCATTTTAAAAGATTTATTATTCAATTTCCTAAATCTAATATATGGGAGTCAATTTTGACGGCAATCAAGTTTTATTACAGAAATACCCTTTTCATATTTTTATACCGTTTTTGTTAGACAATTTTTATGTCGAGTGCTTTATATGTATAACATTGGAATAGGGATTATAATATTTTATATCGGGCATGATATACTCAACGTAATCGTGATTTAGGACTCCGATCACGAGACCAATACCGAGGCTTTTTTATCACTTTAAAAGGCTAGGTTATAGCGGAGCGCCTCTTTCATGTCCACTTTTACCACTTCTTTTGTTTTACAAGGGTAGGTAGACTTCATAATTGTCACCTCTCCCGATTTGCAAAAAAAAGATATATATAGTAGATAGAATTAGATGTTATATGCATCGGTCTAGTACATTACATACGTACATCCTAACTAATATTATAAATGTGAATGTGAGTTTGTTTGTTACGTTTTCACGCAACACATACTTAATCATGAAACTTTGTACACATATTTTTGAGGGTATTAGAAGTAACATAGGATACTTTTTATTTAAAAAATATTATTTTTACTATAGTTTCCAACTGACTATAGTTTCAGCTGTTTGGAATCATATTGATTCATTTCTATTGAAATGATCTCTGATACTTATTTAATGACTTAAATGCGAGCGAAACCGCGGGTAAAAGCTAGTTTATTAATAAAGCCTACCTATAAAATAACATTAGAACTACATATAATGAAAATAGTTAATTAGCATAGGCACTGAAGGCGTGCGCTTGCTCATCGTTAGACTCTACAATGGCTTGGGAAAGGCGTATGACGAGAAGAATACCACAAGAAACTCGTCAATCATAGCCTGTACATAAAAAAGGCTACTATTATATAAACTAAATGAAATTTTAATTAAAGGATAGGACAGCATGCTCGAGATGACTAATAATAATACATAAATAAATAAAACAATTAAAAAATAACAAATATAATATAATAGTTAGCTGGTATGGCATTAAGCTCGCCAATGTACTTTTCTTTTTATGCAATAAATTATTATTATTATTATTATATCTTAGGAAACAAAACAAACGCTTTTAGAATAAACAACGCTGTTTTATTTAAATATTTTTCGTAGGAAACGCTGTAATATGTCTCAGTAGGTACATTGAAATAATTAATTTTTTAACACGAACTTTGTAAGACAGCGATCGTTCATTTGTTTTATGAAATAATCACACATTATACATTTATTATTGTGATAATGAATGAATGATAGACTATTAAGAAACTGCTATGAAAAAACGAGACGCTTTTTATGTTGTAATAAAAAAAAACAAGTGAAAATATACGAATAGAAATTAAAACGAATAAGTTTCGTGATTGCTACAGTAGTTTCAGTTTTATCTGCTAAGTAACTTCACGCTTCATTGTGTTACCTTCATAAGTTGCCTGTGCAATTTTTTCTGAACGAATAACTCCAATAATATATCACGTATATTTACGACTGTGCTATTAATAGGGCAAGCAGAGGTTTACATCTATAAGAGAATTACATGCAGTGCACTCCCACGAAAATTACAGAAGTAATCTATATTTCTTCATAATACATACTATCCTTACATTACATACTATCCTTACATTACATTCATTCTATTCTACTATGCCTATACAATAGTATATTATATTACCTATATCTACGCGTATATTTGGCGTCAAGTTGTAACGAGTGGAGCGCCAGGTTGTAATATATACAGGAATAATATATTACAATCGTAAAACAAAAGATGGTGTCGATTAAATTTTATACAAATTTTAAATATCGAATATTAAAAAAACACTTTCACATCCATTGCTCCTTTCGAACAAGTATGATCATAATAGATTCCTATGGGAACAAGCACAATTAATTTAAAAAATTGATTTTAGAATACAGTGCTTATAACAAATTATTTATTAATTTATTCAGCCTATTTACAAAATTATATTATGACTATATATTATAAAAAGGACTACTATTATACAAACTAAATACAATTTTAATTATAGGATAGGACGGCATGCTCAAGGTGATAAAGGGATAGATACTACACTTGTAATAAAATTACAAAAATACATAGTTTAGATGTTACACAAAAAACAAGAACCAAATAGATATAAGGAAGAGGGGGAAAAAAAAAACAAAAAAACAACGAACATGAAAATAAAAAACAAAATTAAAACACTGGCTGGTTAGTTGACTTGTAGGAAAAAGCATCTATGTCAATTGAAAAAGCAGTCAAATAGTAGACAATTTAACGTGGTACATCTTTTTAATAATACAGTTATACCCCGCTTTACGCGACCCCGTTATGCGCGATTTTACTATAACGCGAAATTCAAATTTATTATTAAATTACGCGAAAGAGTGCGTATAAACATAATGTAGTCATTCAACTTCTCTATGGTCGCAGGAATTTCAGTTAACGCGATTTTTCCCGGAACGTATCCCTCGCGTAAAGCGGGGCATTGCTGTAGTTTAAAAAACCGAACAACAACGTTCTTAAACAAAAAGCCACTAAACCTGTGTACACGCTGTATAGGATTTTCAAATACACCAGCTCCAACGTTCTAGTCCAAGAGGTAACTGTTATAGATTACTCAAATCTTTATATTCATCTATCATTGGTTGAAATGAAATGAAAATCGTTTATTAGCATAGGCACTGGCTTCGGAAAGGCGTATGACGAGAAGAATAGCACAAAAAACTCGTCAATCATAACCTGTACATAAATAATAATTAAAAAAAACCTGATTTTTAATTCAGAAAAAAAGTAAATAACAATTCATAAATCAGATTGCACAGTGGTTACAATAATAAACGTTATATTAATAATATATCCCTACTAATATTATAAATGTGAATGTGAGTTTGTTTGTTACGTTTTTACGCAACAACTACTTAACCGATCATCATGAAACTTTGTACACATATTTTTGGAGGTACTAGAAGTAACATAGGATACTTTTTATTTAAAAAAATATATTATTGTTTACTATAATTTCCAACTGACTATAGTTTCAGCTGTTTGGAATCATATTGATTTTTATTGAAATGATCTCAGATACTTATTTATTGACTTAAATGCGAGCGAAGCCGCGGGTAAAAGCTAGTATGTATTTAAAGTACATAAATATATATAGCTACCTATAGAAAGTTGTAAGCCAAATTAAATAAAGTAATAAATTATTTATTTATTTACATATTTCAATGTAAATGTAATGTAATGGTGTAGAGTCTGACCATTGATACGTCACAGTAGAAATCACAAATCAATCGTCCTGGGTTGTTTTAAAGGCTATATCCAATGTGTTAACAATATTAATAAATCATTGTCAATAATAATACTAATAAGAATTTGTAGATTTTATTTTTAAATAACCGAATTTTCTGTGGTAAATAAAATAACTTGCAGCGCTCGGAGTAACAGCATTTTGCGGTAAATAACTTTGGCGGGTCCCTTGGCGGAAAGCTCAGTGCAATGTGTCACAATTATCTAACAAAATAGACGTAAAATATAACTACATTGTTATTTATTGTTGATATAACGCGTGTTTTATTCTCCAATGTCATGTATAATTAGTTTTAAATTTGTGTTTTATATGTGCTTTGTAATATTAGATAAAAAAGCTTGGAAATAACCAATATCTTTTTATGTTTACCCTTAGGTATATAATAGGATGACAATGCCCCTATACAGCAGCTATTCTTCTACGTCATAGTAGATTTATTATATAACTAGCTTTTACCCGCGGCTTCGCTCGCATTTAATTCATTAAATAAGTATCAGAGATCATTTCAATAGAAATGAATCAATATGATTCCAAACAGCTGAAACTATAGTCAGTTGGAAACTATAGTGAAATAAAAAGTATTCTATGTTACTTCTAGTACCTCTAAAAATATGTGTACAAAGTTTCATGATGATCGGTTAAGTAGTTGTTGCGTGAAAACGTAACAAACAAACTCATATTCACATTTATATTAGTAAGGGATGTATAAACGACATTTACTATACTCGTACATCTATAGGTAGTAATAACTTCAGCAGTATGCCGACGTTACTTGTTGTAAATACTCATCTACTTTTAATCGCCAACCTGAAAATAAATATTAAAACATTGCAGAAATACCTCGCAAGGTTTGTGGAGAGCAATTGCATTCCTAAACGCCAGAAAGTAGCTGAAAAATGCACAGCAAACACCGCTGTAAACGCCACTCAAGGATTGCTGCTTGTAAACGCTTTATGTGGTTTAGTAAAATGTTGAAATCTTTTTAAAAGTTAGACACATCGCAACAAAATATGTGCATTTCCTTTATTATACGTGGTTGTACCATTTTGTAGGATGACATTTGACGTTTGAAAATGCATTAAAAATCAACTGAAAATCTTTAAACAATTTGAAATATATACTAAAACTAAGAACATTCAGTCAGAATTAACAAAGAAACTGGTGACTTTATCATGCACATTTTTAACCCCAATTTTTTATCTTATAAAATACTAGCAGTTGCCCGCGACTACGTCTGCTTAATAATGAAGATATAAAGTACTGTGAATGAACATAATATTTCTTAAAAAAACAAAAAAACTGACAGCACGTTTGACCGCCAAAATTAGGCATAAACATCGAATTGTCTGAACTTAAAATGTAATATTTCTTAAAAAAAACAATTGAAAATATTCTATAGCCTATGTTCATCAGGAATAATGTAGGATTCTAATGGTAAAAGAATTCTTCAAATCGGTCCAGTAGTTTCAGAGCCTATTCAATACATACAAAGAAACAAACAATGTTTCCTCTTTATTATATTAGTATAAATTAATTATTACATATTTGGATGTAGGTATTACAAATTAGATATTATTTTTGAGAAACCCACTATTTTTTCAGTTTATTATTTTTCTACGTTAAGTAACGTAGTGTATTCATAGTTTTAAATTCCATAAATGTATTTCACACCTTTTTTTTTCATTTCAGCGGTCACCTGTTTTGTACACCATAAATAAATAAATCGTAAAACAATTGAAATTTTAATTTTATTCTAATTCTTTTGTTTAAAATATATTTTGTGCTACCTGGCTGAAACTAGTTTTGTTTGACATGTTAAGATTTTTTTCTGAAAAATGCATTAAAAAAACAAAAGGTTTGTAGTCTCAAACTTGATAATCTTAAGAAGGAGCCTCTGATACAAACTTTTCTCATTTTCTATTTATATTTACTGAAACATTTCTTTTGATCAGAAAAAAAAACCATTTTCAGTATTAATTTAAAATAATTTATTTGCGTATGTAGCTTTCTTTTGTTATTGTTTGAAAATCTTTTTCAACTGAAAATTAGATTTAAACTTCAAAGAAATAGTTTTAATGAAATATATTTTCTTCGTAATGATTGTGATCAATCAGACGTATAATTTGATTCAGTTTTCAAATAAATTTTTTTCATTTTTAAACAAAGTACAATCTTTATTTTATTAAGTTTAATATACAACTATTTATTTATGTACAAAATCAAAACTAAATTAACTGAATTTACGCAGCTAATAAACAATTTGTTTATTTTAATTGCTTCATAGCTATCTTGTTTTTGGCGATTTTTTATAATAGCCCAGCATATGACCACACTCCGCCTGATGTTAAGCTAGAGTGCGATCCATGAGCATAGACAACTGTTACTACAGACAGTCGACTCCACTATGCCGGCTTGAGGAGAGGAATGTGCTCTGTCCAAATTAACAGGGCACACTCCTCTCGTTATCCCGGCTACTTCCAAGCCGATCCCGAAACGCGACTAGGTCGGAAAGTGGTGGTACTTCCCCAGGACGGCATACTAGGCTTTGTAACAGTATGTCAGATAAAGTCGTTTAAATATGTATAACTTCCATTAGGTAGTCTTTTTATATTGATTTGACATATGACCACATTCCGCCTGATGTCAAGCTAGAGCTGTTACCACCCACTATGCCGGCTTGAGAAGATGAATGTGCTCCGTCGAAATTGACAGGGCACACTATTTTCTAAATTTAAATGTATTTCTTAACAAACATAATATATTATAGTCGTATTTCAATGCGGACACAATACAGTTCATTGTTATTCCCGACCTCAACTTTATCCGTTCCATTATTTACAATTTCAAAAGAACTGTTTTACATTTTAAAAATGTTTAATGTGGGTTTACTGGGAGACGTCTTTACTCGGTTATCGTTTTTTGAATTTACAATTGTTGTATTATTACATAGTAAGAAAAACAACAAAGAAAATAATGTATGTAATGCGTTTATATGCGATTAGAGTAGACAATCTTCAAATGGATACAGATGGAAGAGACAACCATTAGAAAGGGATAACTATATTCTTGTCGTGTCGAAGTTGAGGCGTGTGTGAAAGGGATGCAGATATCTCCTTTGCCGTTCACGACACCACAATCGTTTCTCCTTCTATCGCTTATATACCTACAAAAGCTGTTCGAAAATCGCCAACAAGAATAGATATCATTAGGCCGGCATAGTGATACCTAAATTCAGTCGCAATTGGTAGTAGAACAAAACGTATTTTAAAATCTTAAGAAAACTCGATTGAAAAGTACGGATCCAGATTGACAAGTGTTTGTAAGATTCAAGCGGCTTTGGGAAGGGATCAAAGTTAATTTGTGATTGAGATTACAGTCGCTAACTTGAGTTTAGCTACAGTTTAACTTAAGTCCTGATCGCCGTTTAAGCGTTAGCTTCTCGTGACATTTACTGAAACTTTTCGTTCTATTACTTCCGATTCCCAATTAGACAAATTATAAAGTACCTACTATATTTGTGTTTAATTTCAGTTTAAGACTCTAAACTTAACATGAGTTTATATATAACTAGCTTTTACCCGCGGCTTCGCTCGCATTTAAGTCATTAAATAAGTATCAGAGATCATTTCAATAGAAATGAATCAATATGATTCCAAACAGCTGAAACTATAGTCAGTTGGAAACTATAGTAAAAACAGGTTATGATTTTTGTTGTGATTTCCTCTCATCATATGCCCTTCCAAAATCTCCATAGTAGCCTGAGGGGTCTATGTGAATTGTAGATTTTCAATTTTAATTTTAATATCACGTTATTTATCATTTACACTAGAACGGTTTCGCTATTTCCTCATAGATGGCGTTATATAATATGTAACACACATTTCAAATATTGAAGTTAAAATTCCTCTGCCATATTTTTTAACTATATGTGCGGAATCAGCACTACATTTTAACACTATATGAAATTGTATATATTCATTATAGGGTCAAATAATATATCTAAAGAAGAATATAGCGTATAGGAAATAAGCCAATCGTAACATATCGATTACCCAACATGTTTGTTTAGACTCCAACTGGAATCTCTAAACAGAGTTCTGATTGGCACTCTCTTAAAGCCTTCTGTTTTACGCATATTATTTCCTTCTTATAGAATTAGTATTTATTGCTTAGAATTTTGGTTATTAAGGTTTAAGACATTTTATTACTCAAAACAACTTATATAAGTAATATTTATTAAATATATAGATTTTCAAATGGATACAGTTTTTGTAGGTATGTAAGCGATAGAAAGAGAAACGATCACGGTGTCGTGAACGATAAATGAGATATCTGCATCCCTTTCACACATGCCTCTATGTTATAGTTGTCCCTTTCTAATGATTGTTACTTCCAATCCAAGGTCCAATTTAAACAAATTATACACTTTTTTAAATCTCCTTTAAAGCAAATAGTATTATTATTAACTATATCAAGCGTCATGTTTTCAAAGTTTCATGATGATCGGTTAAGTAGTTGTTGCGTGAAAACGTAACAAACAAACTCACATTTATAATATTAGTAGGGATAGGTTAAAATATATACTTATACAATAAGCAGTTAGAATCGAATGAGATCTCCATTTTCTCACATTTTGAGGAACAGATCAAGTACTATTAGATGAAATTGTACCCTTGACAACCGTTTGAACAGATTGAAAGAATAACCGGAGCCTTTTGCTCACACAACGAAACTACATATCAATTCACGCTCTTATTACTTAAAAAATAAAACACAAAATTGGCATCAATAATTAAAAGTGTATAGCTAAAGATGTGGTTTAACAAGCTTTATCTCTTTCATCTATATAGGGTTTTAAATAAATAAAAAAGGGACAGACGTGTAATATTACGAATTTACTATAATAATAAACCAAATGTTTTTGTGTGAATTTTAAACTTTAATTGCTTAATGCTGTGGTTTTTTATTTTTTAATATATTCTCACTAAGTGACAAAGTTTTTTCAGAGTCGAAAGCGCATTTACGGATCTTACGAACTCTCTAGACATGATAAGAATATTCGTCAAAGATCTCTCAAATTCCTCGACTTCCCAGTATCGGGATAAAGCAACTAAAATCCACTGTAGGTATATAGTTTATTTTATTTATTTACTAGCTTCTACCCGCGGCTTCGCTCGTGTTTAAGTCATTAAATAAGTATCAGAGATCATTTCAATAGAAATGAATCAATATGATTCCAAACAGCTGAAACTATATATATATATATATGAATGAAAAAGTATCCTATGTTACTTCTAGTACCTTCAAAAATATGTGTACAAAGTTTCATGATGATCGGTTAAGTAGTTGTTGCGTGAAAACGTTACAAACAAACTCACATTCACATTTATAATATTAGTAGGGATTTATAAGCCATTGACATATTACACATATATCATCATATAGCTACATACAATTCATATATCAATATTATCATAATATTAATATATTATGATAATATTGATAAAAATAATAAACTTTTTATAATATATTATAGTTAAGTATAAAATAATAGTACACAATAATATATATTAAACTATATATATTATTCGAAATATTAATAATTAATTTTATAATAACTAGGTAAGTTTGAAGATAATTAGAAATTTTGTTCAAAATGAAAAGAAAATATTTTCACTAAAACTTCGAGCGAAAACAATCTAATATTTATAAAAACTACTTCGATATTTTTACGGTTTCAATTAAAATACCGCAAGTTTAGCTAAAAAGCGCTGTATTAAAATCTTGAAGCGCTGTAAAAGGGATCAATGCTTACTCGATAGAACTTCTATTTTCGTTACTTCAAGCGCTTGTTATGGCGAAATTATTTTTATGCAGATGTTTGTACAGTAACCTAAATCTAAATATTTGTATAGGATTGTCTGAAGCCCACTGTCGAGCATTCAATAATGCTTATATAATATTTTTTATTTCACATCTATAATGTTATAATTGGACTACAAATCTCTAAATAAATAGTTCAATAAAAAGCCGGGAGAGGACGCTCGAGTCAAGTTACAAACGTCTTTTAACTTTACTGGAAGTGTTAACAATTAAATTTACATCGTTTATGAATATTTCATTTCTCTTACATTCCCTTGATCAGCTTTGATTATCCTGAAGCTACTTAAAATATGATTATGATATAATATTTTGAAGATAAACTTTTTTTTGTATTGTATACTAGCTGATGCCAGCGACTTCGTTCGCGTAGTAATGAAGATATAAAACACTATGAAGTTTAATGTTGTTTCATACATATTTCAGTCAACAGTGGGCTTATCACGAATTTAGTCTGGCTTTCGAATCGAGCTGTCACAAGTAAAACGGATCCGTTAGCAATCGGGATCATGAATTTTTACTAACGACTAACGAGCATCAGCAATCTATCAAATGAACGAAAGATCGAGACGTTCGAAAATTAACAAAATGTATCTAAAATATTGTAGTTCCAAATCCGCACGCGGTGGCGCTGCTCAAATTTCCATACAAATTGCTTGAAGCGAACTCGGTTCGAAAGCCAGACTAAAATTTGTGATAAGCCCACAGAAAATGTTTATCACAATTCTGTCATAAAATTCGTTCTACTTTAATATTGTACATCAATAGTTTTCGCAGCGCATGCGATGAAAGACATTTTATGGCAATTATTGGCAACCTTAGGTTACATTATTGCAGTTTTAGTAAGGATCCTTATTTTTTTCCTGTAATTTATATATCCTTTATTGATCAGTGATAATGTAGCATTCAAATCGAGAAAGAATTTTTGAAATCAGTCCAGTAATTTTTGAGCCAATTCGTTATAAACATACAAAATCGGTCTGTAAAGTCGGTTTACTGACGATAGTTGAACGTGACAACGTCTTAAGAAAATACTGATGGAATGGTAGCATTTTTCAAAAGAAAATTTTAATTTCATTTGTTTAATAGATTTGTATGTATATAGAGAAGGAGGTAATTGGAAATCACAATGAAATTGATCAAGATCAAGATCACTTCAAGCCTTACATGGAACGCCTCAAAGCGAGGTAACGCCGCATGAGTCATGTTTTTTCGTGCGTGCAGCCCCGGCTCAATCGAATTATAAGACGTTGTCACGTTAAAAATACAAATTTTTCCTCTTTATAATATTAGTATAGATATAGATGAATTTTAACAAATTTAAAACGTGTCTCTTTTCCAAAAATAAAGTTTTAATGTCTCATAATATATTTAAAGCAACATTTTCTAAACTAAAACAATAATTAAAGTTTACGATAGCAATTTTAGCTTTATCATACCCTAGTGACTGAGCATAATTTTAATATCTACACGTTGACGTCCAAACTCGATAAGTAGAACCAAAGCGAAAACAAATGCAGTCGTATAAAACGCAGCAACAGTGGCTGCGACGCTTTCGAAACGTAATACAATACATACGCAATTTAAATCATACTATATACCAGGGATGGCCAACCTGCGGCTCTTTGAAGGATTAGTTTGTTTCTGGATGGTCCTACAATCTGACTGAGCAGTATATAGGGAATTTCAGGAGTGAATAGAACAGATTTGTGAATGTTCTGTTTGATAAGTGTATTTATTCTGATAATTGTGTTCTGGTATTTATGTATATATTTATGTGTGTATAGGTGTGTATGTGTTTGTATGTGTATGTATTTATATATATTGTTTTCTTCAGTTTTTATATTTTATATATTTCTATCGCTATTTTCTTTCTTCACCATCTTCATTCTATTTCAGTAACCGGCGTACCCAGTAGGACAGGTTTCCGAACCTAGTACAGGGGCCCTGGCTATTTTCATGTACAAAAAGTTCCATCAATAAACTATTTTATTATTTTTATTTTTTATTATTTGTGGCTCTCGATAAATATACCCGAGTTCCCTTTTCATTTTTGTGCTATTATATTTTAAAAAATTACTATCGTTCCATATGTGTTTCAAAATGTTTTTTAAATTACTGACAACAAATATGAAAGACTAAGTGCAAGGTTTTTTTAACACTAGGTTTACGGGACGCGTCAATTTGACGCATTTTGACTTTTATCAGAGAATTACCAAAAACTGTTTAAACTTTTATTTTATCTCTTTGTATGACTTTTATTCATTGATCGAGGGAAATATATATTGAAGTCTATTTTCTTTAAAAGTGTTGAATTACTGAACTTGTCTATATGGTATACCTATCTCTACGATATGCGTCAAATTGACGCGTTTTAGTAGAAAACGCCCGTAAACCTAGTGTTGATACCTTTTAAATACGTATTTAATTGCGGCTTGCAAAAAATTTCAAACTTTGAAAAATTGCTCGGATTATCAAGGAGCTTGACCACCTCTGCTATATACATTACAGTAAATATACCTACATGTTTAATATATACATAAAATAAGTCATTTCTAGTTAAATGTTGAACAAATAAAAACAGTTGCAATTGATTATTATCATTGGTCAATAATCACGCCAACAATTCTTCAAGCGTGTGATTGGTCTATTTTGTTTCATACGACTGAGTGACATTTGAAATTTTGAATTCTACTCAGTGATATTACATATTATAATTACTATTAATATTATATACTAGCTGTTGCCCGCGTCTGCGTCTACGTAATAATGAAGATATAATGTACTATGAAGTTTCAAGATGTTTCATATTTCAGTCAACAGACAATGCCTATCACACTTCTGTAATAAAGTTGCATCTAGTCCACTATAACGACACCTAACTTTAAAAATTCAAATAGTTTTATACTGCATATATAAAAATGACAGACGGAAATAAAAATAAGTATAAAAAAATCCAAACAGCTGAAACTATAGTCAATTGGAAACTATAGTAAAAAAAATATATTTTTTTAATAAAAAGTATCCTATGTTACTTCTAGAACCTCCAAAAATATGTGTACAAAGTTTCATGATGATTGGTTAAGTAGTTGTTGCGTGAAAACGTAACAAACAAACTCACTTTCACATTAGGGTTCCATTACATAGTAAGGGATTATTTCAAAGTCAAATGTAATCGCATGAATAGGTACATAAGTATTAAATGTAATTACATAACCGGAGACGAGATCATAAATCAATGTTACATATTAAGAACAATGGATATTAATTAATCATTGTTAATAATTTGAAATTAATTGTTACGTTTGTCATTGCGGTGTCTTAATTGTCACTTATCCAGGATTTGGTTGTCGTATTAAGGGTTGTATAGAAGTTATATGAAATGAAATGAAAATCGTTTATTAGCATAGGCACTAAAGGCGTGCACTTGCTCATCGTTAGACTCTACCGTGACTTCGGAAAGGCGTATGGCGAGAAGAATATCACAAGAAACTCGTCAATCATAGCCTGCACATAAAGTAATGATAATAAAAAAAAACTGAATTTTAATTCAGAAAAAAAGTGAATAATAATAATAATAATATAATTATAATACCCAAAATAGTTTCATTTTATTCTTTAAATATATAAAAATTTAGGCCAAAAATATTAAATTGAAGTTAGAATCGATGTGTATAAATGCGTTATGAAAATTGTCGAGAAGGCGACGTTATTTTCTAGTTCGAACCCTATTTTATAAAATTCTGTGCTACGGAGCTGCACTGTAAGAGGATTTTCACAAAGCTTCCATTCGGGAGCGAACAGGCTTTCAAAGAACACAGATTTCAAATAAGAAACCAGCAGCTCATCCCGTACTGTGCGAGGGAGTTTATTTAGAAACCAAATTAAAACTTTCAAATTGTTTATTTATTAAATGTTCTGACCTGTCTTGCACTATGAGAGGTATCAGGACTAAGACTATGCAAACATAAAATTTTCAAATAAAAACAAATTTAAATAAAACAATTACAATTTAGTACAAATAAACACAAAAGAGCAATTGACGATCTTTTGGCTCAATTGAGCCAATTCGTTACAAACATACAAAATACAAAACTTTCCTCTTTTCAATATTAGTATAGATATCACTACTAATATTATAAATGCGAATGTGAGTTTGATTGTTACGTTTTCACGCAACAACTACTCAACCGATCATCATGAAACTGCGTACACATATTTTTGGAGGTACTAGAAGTAGCATAGGATACTTCTTATTTTTTAAAAAAATATATTTTTTACTATAGTTTTCAACTGACTATAGTTTCAGCTGTTTGGAATCATATTGATTCATTTCTATTGAAATGGTCTCTGATACTTATTTAATGATTTAAATGTGAGCGAAGCCGCGGGTAAAAGCTAGTATAAATATAAAACAATAAATAAAAAACATAAATATCTAATATACATATATAAATAAATGTCTAAGAGCTGGCCACTACATCATAGTGACAATATTTATCTTTTTAAAAACTAAAATTCAATAAAATTCATTTGTTTTTGTTTAAAACTGACTTCTATAGTTTGAAATATAAAGCGATGTTTTTAGACTAAGTACAACTGATAATTTGAGTAAGCACACTGTACACGTAAATATTATAGTCTAGCTGTATTTAATCACAGTTGTCAAACGCTTTTCATGTTAGAAACCACATCATTAACGTCTCTCTTTAATGTGGTTTACCACTTTACTACTAAACACTACAAAACGACGTATTTTACTCAATAATACACACGATATTCACTTTTATATTTAACGTATTAAAGGTTATAATTTCGTAATGATGTTAAGGCTGATATACACTAAATGGTGTGCAGGTTTCATTGTATGTAGGGAATACTAAACTCATAGTTTGCCGCTGAAAATGTTCTATTGAGTCTTGTATTGTAGTTTCAGGTTTTCAACATACACATATATTAGTGTCTTGAATGCAATAATTATAAATAAAACAAATATATGTTTTTTACCATATTCAGTTCATTTTGAGAGCGAATTTGTATTGTGATATGTTCTGTCTGATAAGTGTATTTATTCTGATAATTGTATATATATTTCTATCTCTGTTATCTTTCTTCATTCTATACATCTAGTTCAGTAACCGGGGTACCCAGAGGACAGGTTTTCGAACCTAGTGCAGGGGCCCTTGCTAGTTTTATATACCTACTAAAATTCTTTATTAATAAACTTTTTATTTTTTTATTTATTGTATACAGTTAGCATTTGTTTTTTGAATAGAAACCTAAAAATTCATACACTAGAACAAAGCATGTAGGTACTTTCTTACCTGTAAATAATGGATAGTATGTAGGTATAGGGTAAAACCGGGATAGACGCCCCACTTTTTGAAATATTCACCTAATTTTAAAAATATTAATTTTTTACGAATAATTTTTATTAATATAGCTAGCTCAATCTTTCATGTTGAATTATTGTTAATATTTTTTAACCTATCAAATACAGATTTTTCAGAAATTAGCTTTTCGTGGAACCTTTTTTTTGGGGATAGACGCCTACCTATATGGATAGTTGCCCCACCATGAAAATACTGAGAAGGATAGATGCCGCAGTGCAGGATAGATGCCCTTTATACCGTGTAAACGAGAAACCCAAACCAAATATTAGGTAGTTCTACTCCTAAAACGGCAATTGTCGCCAAGAAACATGTGCCATAATAATGAAAAACATTTTGTTTTTTTTTTTTAAATCTTTTAATTGTTATCTAATGATATTATATCTTCTAATGAAAATAATTCTAATATCACACAAATGACCATAATAATTTTTTAAAGCGTTTAACTAAAATTCTTAAGTTTCAACATGCATAATCATAGTTTTTGTTAAATTAAATTTTACAAGCATTTATTCAACAAAATATAAATTCTAAATTGTTGTTATAGAATATTCATATTAAGCATTAACATGCACATTGCACAATCATACTGCTTTATATTAAAATAACACAATAAAGATATCTTCATTATTTTATCCAATCTAAATAAAGTTTAACCGGATAGTGCTTTTAATTCTCTCTTAGTTCTCTTTACGGGCAAACCCTAAGGGCACCTATACCTCTAAAAATCAGGGCAACTATCCTTTTTGATAGGGATAGATGCCCAAATATTTTTTAAATAAACTATAAACAAAATGGCATCTACTAACACCTACATGCAGACTCCATGAACCAGTATATTGACGTTATAAAAAATATAACGGAATTTATTACTAATTATAAAGTTATACAACTCAAAATATTCTCCTTTAAAACTTTGACGTGTTCGTGAATTTCGCCGCGGAGATAATTGTTCGCACGAGCGAAACGCATCCTCATCATATGATTGTCCGTGGATAATTAAGGAGGGGGGTGACTGCGGCTCCTACTTATACTATTAATTCTTAGTCGCGAGTTCTGGAAGTTAGGTTTTTAGAGTATGAGGCATCTATCCCGCTGGGGCATCTATCTCGGCTTTACCCTATACTTGTATTTTTAAGTCGGTCTGCCTACGGGATCGCACCTAATTTAAAAAAAAATCAGAGAAATCTATCTGTCTAGATATTCTTTCGAAATTTTAACTAAACTATTTGAAAAGTAGTTAAGCCACGAAATAGTAGCAAAATTTTAGATTCACGATTGTATAGTATAATTTTATGCGGAATTTAAAGTTTTAATTTAATAAATTCCAGTTATATTTTGTGCAGAAAATTTGCGAGCTGTTTCGTGGCTTAGCCTAAGCTTCTGGGGGTTAGATCTCGACACGGCAAAGGTTTAGCCTTAACCTACTGGATTTTCCCGCCAAAATTATATAACCTTAACCCAAGATTTGAGATTATTTATTTATTTAGTTTCCCTTTTGTTGAAAATTATGGTCACTTTTATGTTATTCTATTATTTGAATAATATTTCTAAAATTTGAATAAAAATTTATGTGGTCACGTGATATTTTATACTTTGATTGTAATTTTGTTTGCCTTAATATACATTACGATAAATTAAGCAAAAATTTATCGTATATTGAATAGGCTGTAATTGGCGAGTTTCTCGTTATATGCCTTTCTGAAATCTCCGCAGGCTCTGACTATGCGCAAAAGCCTGAATGACCTATGCGAAATAAAGTTTTTAAATAAAGAACCTAATTATTTACAGATTCCTTTCTCCTGAATGAAATAGTTCGATCTGGTAAAGTGAGATTCTAATGGAAAACTTAGTTAACACACAAACCGCTATATCGCCATCAATTTCTCACCATATAACAAAAATATATATCAAGAAAAATGCCATTGTCAGTGACAACGAGTATAATATAATAACACGACAAAATACTCAAATATTCTTAGGGTAGAGCTGCCATTCTTATTGGAATGTATTATTAATATATAAATTCCAATAAGATCAAGTATAGTTACAAAAATAACGATAGATATATACTGAATAAAATAATTATCAACACCCCTCCCCCCCTCCCTCCCTCCCTCTTTCCCTCCCTTTCCTCTCAAACAGCGCTCCGGACTGAGTTACTACTCAACTTCGTCATCATTCTAAACAAAGTATCAAATGTTACAAATATCAACACATAGATTGCTAAAACGTTATCTTAAACACTAGTGTATCTCTAATCTAATATCTTGTTGAGCTGTTGCCCGAATACTCGACGTTGGAAGAATATCTGAAGGCATTACTAAAAGAAGAAGAAGAAGAACTAATTTTCTAGTACCTAAACGGTACCTTCTTTATACATCCACTATATATTTTTGAATAAAATTAATTCCAAATATATTTTCTTTAAATACAAATAAAAATAACGTTAAGTGTGTATGGCAGCCCTTCAGACGGACCATGAGTGTTGGGGCAAATTAATCTTTGTCAGTATGTTGGATTGCTACGCTACATTAATTGTTATAAATGGGAAAGTGGAAGATGCGATATGAAAGAGACAATTCATTCCCAAAAATGTGTTTTTACACATATTCACTATAATAATATTAAGATTGCTTTTCTTTAAGATTACGCTTGAAACTTCATTGTTAAAAAAGCAACGTTGCCTTTTCTATTAGTCCAACGTTTCTACTTCATATTTCGCTCCATCATCCAGACAGGCATTTGTTTATTCGTTTGTCACTCGTATACTTCCCTCTATTTATAACACGTAATGCAGAAAAAATGTAACAGAGGGGCTACTCAGGCATATCCGAAGTTTCGTGATACGACCCCCACTTCTGTAGCTTTCACGTAAAAAGTCCTGTTAAATATCCGTAAAATAAGCATTGTCAAATCCGTAATTTCGTGAAGTTCCTGAGTAGGAAACGTCCGTATTTTCGTCCTAATTCGTGCGCCTGAGTAGCCCCCTTGTTACTAGCACATATAGGCCCAAGAGACATAACCTTCATTTGTTTTCAGAATATTCGAGATCTAAATATTTATTGGCAATAATAATGTCAAAATTGCAAATAATTCATTCCGACCTCACCATTATGTCAAATATAGGATTTAAAGGTTTCTAAATGTTTCAATGATTCAAAACGGTAAATGTAATGGTCTAATAGTTTTTCTTCAATAAACGTACATTAAAATGGAACGAAAGTGTCATTCAAATGTGGGTATTAGGGGATCGTAATAGAAAAAGGTTTCATGTTATTCCCGTTATAAGCTTAGGCTTCAAGTACACTGTAATAACATATTATATATACTAAAATATCTGAAATTATATAGGTGTTCGGGGGTAGGAAGTCAAGTTTATTTTATATTCTTAACAAAAATAACTTTTAGATATTGCTTGGTCCTATTGACTTTCGAAGTAACATTTAAACAATTTTTTTAGTGATATAGCTTCAAAATACAGTTCCCCAACCTCATGAAAATAGACAATTAACACAACAAAAAAATCTCTATCTTAAGTTTGTCTACATCAGCGGTTCTCAAACTTTTTTGGCGAAGGAAAAAGCCTTAATATAATTATAAAAAACTGATTTATATGTATTTATGAATAATCATATTGCAATGTAATATTTAGTTGGAATATTTAGATGTAACCTTATAATCTCCCTTTGGTAGGTATTTTTTGCAGTATTTTAGCCCTAGGGTTCCGCGGAACACACTTTGAGAATGGCTGGTCTACACACATCCACTAATCTTCGTTTGTTTTATACCAATACATAAATAGATTCAGAAGAAAGGTTTATCTGGATAACTATGATGATCATTGTCTAAGAAGATATTTGAGTACATAATATAGGTATAGCTAGGAGGTTCAATGCGGAGGAGCATAAACGGAGGTACAAAGAATGAACATATATTATACTAATAAACAACACATTAATAGCGTTATTTATGTTTTTATATTCGCTAACAACAATGTGTTTTTGCCCTATGAAGTTATTAAATTAACTCGCTCTTTGTTATTCTGCGGGAATAAATGCATATCCAACTCCTCATCTTTCTATTATATTACAATGTAATAGAATAAAGGCGAATTTTGTTACAATTATGCAGTTTTGTACAACGGGTTAGTTTTGATTAATCTTTACGATTATTGCCGCGATGAAGATAGTTCTGTAAGCGTCTGATTAAAGCCGTATAAATTAGTAATTTCTTTTTAAATTTTAATGTTTTTATGTGTGTAGGTAATACGATGCGATAAATCCCTACTAATATTATAATGTGAATGTGAGTTTGTTTGTTACGTTTTCACGCAACAACTACTTAACCGATCATCATGAAACTTTGTATATATATTTTTGGAGGTACTAGAAGTAACATAGGATACTTTTTATTAAAAAAATAATAAGTTTTTGAAACATCACTGTATGTAGTAATTTTTAAAAATTGATAATCCCAGCCAAGCAAGAAAATATAGTTATCATATTGATTCATGTCTATTGAAATGATCTCTGATACTTATTTAATGACTTAAATGCGAGCGAGGCCGCGGGTAAAAACTAGTTTAAAATATATAAATATTTCAATGTGGCTATTGCGACGAGCTAACTTGGCAACTTCCGTTTGTATTCCACACTCATGTACCTACAGCAGTCCAATCCCTTGCATGTGTCGCACATTTCAACAATATATATGAAAACGACACTAATGTTGATAATAATTTATATTTATAATGTTTTTACCTAAGACTTGTAATAGCGTTTAATGAATACCGCCCCGTTTTTCGTTCTAGAGCGGGCGATATGTTGTGTATTCATAAAAAAATTTAAACTCAATTACAAGAAATATTTATTAAAAATGAACTAACAGTCGGAATAAATCATAGTGCTACGACTCCCGCCTTTAATGTGTTAATTGTTCTCTCTCTGTTTTTAGTCACTAAATTGTTTCAGTTTGTTGTTTAGTTTAAGTTTAAATAAATAAAAAATAATGTAGGTACACGCAGTTAATTCATAATTTTGTTAAAATAATAAATTTCACAGAATTGGTCAGGAAAGGTTGAAATCGATGATCCTTGAAAAGTTTTTGGGGGCTCGGGAAAACTTTTTCAATCTGTATTTATTTCCATAAGGGGAGTCGTTTATTTTATACAAATCGGTCCATTTTGATTTGGTGTCAATGGCGGATGTACGGATGTACAGAAATTGGGGTCAAGTGAGTAAATTACGCTGCGTTCAGGCTTTTTTTATTTTTTAATTTTAATGTTTTTTTTCTTTCTTTTAAAGTAGGTACTACTTATATGTTTCTTGATACTATTTCTTATTCTTTTTTTTTTAATTTGTATTTATTTCTGACATTATAATAATTTGTAAATTAAATATGCCAATTGGTTATCTGGAAGAAATTACTTTTAGTGATAAAATCGCCGATTGCTCTAAATTTGTTTCTTATTTGTTAAATTGTATTATTATTATTATATTTTAAAACAATAAAGGATTTATTATTATTATTATTTGCATATCATACACAATTTGTAAACTATGTGATACTTACTTTAATATTTATGTTACTAACCATATTAATGGCAAATAAATAAATTTGAATTTTGTCTTTTTTAATAATTTCAGTTTTCACAGCAAGCCGAATGAATTTAAAAAGATATGCTTGAGGTTTTTTTTATATGAGTTATAAAATTATATTATTAACTTTAAATTACTTTAATTGTTTTTAGTAACATTATTTTGACATTGATTTATGACTATATTAATGTATGGAACTAATTGTAGCCAATAAGTGGACTGAATCAATGAAACCTCTTGAAAATTCTATTTACACTATATTACCAATCTCTTATAATCTAAGCACACACATCCGTTCCCATTCGCAACCAACATCCAAGTCCTCATTCGCACGTCCCTCGTGTTCCTCTTTTGTTTCATTCCAAATTCAAATTTACGGATTTATTTATAAAAATATATTGTACAATATTTACATCACTGCCGCAACCTCTTTTCTGTCGACGTCAAATACACATTGTAAGACGATTAATTTGTGATTTCTACTGTGACATGTCAATGGCTTAACATAGATAGATATATAAATAAATATATGTTTCAGGTCTCAATGTTTGTGATAATAACTATTTTAATTCGATACCTTCTTCACACTTTTGAAATTTTAATTAAAACGTCAAATGAAAACTTTTGTTTTTATTACAAATCTAGAACGTAATGTGTTTTTCTTTCAGTTTTCTCAAACAGGAAATTAACGCTGTGCAAGTGTAACCGAGTTAGAATGCGATAGAATGAATTTTGAATGGCTAAATTCTAACTAATATTTGCTTTATGTTTTTGCGGTTCCATCTGTGAAGGAGCGGTCAGGCTTACGAATGTGGTCTGCCTTCGTTTGCTTGGAAGCGACAGGATTGGAGGAGATAATTAAATTTTAATATCAGATGTGGTAACTACTTCCACTTAAAAAAACAAATGCCTACTAGTTAATATTAGTTTTGAAAATCGAACCCGAGACAACAGAACAAAGATGAATGAAATGAATGAATGAATGAGTTGAATGAATGAAATGAAAGTTTCATACTAGTATTTTAATTTACTAGTAATTTAATTTTATTTGATTATATATACCTACTGCTTGTATTATACATATAATCTGTTTTCCCAATAGCATTCAAATAAAACCAAATTGTGTCTCAAAAAGTGGAGGAGGTATTTATTTATATTTTAAACTTTACCATCTTTATTACAACCTTCACCCAAAGCTCCTATATATGTACATATATCTAGACTTTTTAAAATTCTTACTTCCAGATGTACGACGTTAGACGTTTCGGCTTCCATTCATGCTCCATTTCCTCCCTTCATGTTGGTAGCGTACGCTTCAAAGTGTGGACCGAATAAGATTTTTTTCTCACTGGAGTTAGGTATGTACTTTTCTGATGTATCAATTAACTTTTTCTTCGTATTAATACTTCCAGCAAGTTCACGTGCTTTAAAGGGAAAAGTCACGTGACATTAGTAAATAACAATATATAAATGCGCATTATTTTATCCTGTTTTATTTCTTCATTTAGTGGTCTTATATAGTCCTGCTATCTTGACATTTCTAGATATGACTCTGGTAACACTGCTCGCTAGAATAAACCGAAGAGTAATCAATATAAGTTTCGTATTTGTTTATCTTGCATTTGAATACAGGAAATCCTCGGTTTTACGTCATGTTAGGTACCAGAGAATAGACGCAAACGACGTAAAAGGAGGCACATTTCAGCGACGTAAAACTTAGACGTTTAAAACTAAGGTGTCAAATATTTGACTGCCGTAAAACGAAACAACGTAAAACGAAACGCCGTAAAACGGGGACTACCTGTATTTATCACTATTGTTTTCTATATACTAATATAATAAAGAAGAAACATTTGATTGTTTGTGTGTGTGTATTGAATAGGCTCCGAAACTACTGGACCGATTTGAAAAATTCTTTTACCATTAGAATTCTACATTATCCCTGATGAACATAGGCTATAGAATATTTTCAAAAACGTTAGGAAAAATTCAATAATGTAACCCAAAGTGTGAAAAAAAATCATTATATTGCGTACGCTGCGGAAATGATTGACAATAGAGCAAAGTGATGTACTACAGTTTTATAGAGGACATCAATATCTACAAAAAAGTCTGCGATACCATATGTCTAACTATTATAGTTATGTCATAATAACTACTTTTTCATGTTGAAATTTAAACTTCATAGTAGGTACTTTATATCTTCATTACTACGCGAACGAAGTTTCTGGCAACAGCTAGTAATTATTTATTTTGGTAGCCTCCATAGTACACGTTCACTTTGAGGTCGAGACTAAGCATGTTGACTATTTATTATACTTATTTAATAAAGGCGTTAACACATATTTTACTTAGTATATATAGCTCTATATCTATGTGTAAACAGCCTAAAAAGAAATTACGTTATCTGTGAGAGAAAATATCGCTAGTAATCTTTTCGTCGAGCGAGACCCATTCGACAGATGACTCCCTCATTTGGCGCGATCTAGGCTGATGAAAAAAATTGACTTCTTTTGTTTTTCAGCTGAGGCCCCGCTGTGATATACCAACAACTACCTATAGAACAATTTTTTATATTGTTTGAATGTAGACCTGCTACAAAAATACGGTCTACTTTCATGAAATTATATTCCCTATATATATTGCTTATAATTCCCGCTACATTAGCTCGATGAAGAAAAATAACCTCCACTAACATGCAATAACTTGTCTCGACGCGTTTCGCCACTTCACGTGGCATCATCAGGATACGTGTAGTCGCTTCGGCTTATATATCCCAATATAATTTAAAGCTAAGCAAAAATGTACCTCTACTAACATTGTATTGTACAAGTTATGATTGACGAGTTTCTTGTGTTTTATTCACACTACATATATCTGTCTTAAGATATATATACAAGTCTTCTCTTCTATAGTAATGCCCCGCTTTACGCGAAAAAATCGCGTTAACTGAAATTCCCGCGACCATAAATAAGTCGATGACTACATTATGTTTATACGCACTCTTTCGCGTAATTTAATAATAAATTTGAATTTCGCGTTATAGTGAAACCGCGCATAACGGGGTCGCGTAAAGCGGGGTATTACTGTATATGTTTCTACTAATTATATCTATTTAAGACTATCTGCCTAAATGAATAGCTAAATATTAAAGTATATAAAATAATACATAATCCACGTGACATTAATAAGACAAGTATATAAATGTCGACAAACGAACCAAATTCCATCGTTAGTTATTGTTCATAATTTAATATTCTTCGTCCCTTGAAAGGACAAATTACATCTTCGCTAATTTTGCGAGTGAAATGCTGAAAATTGTAATAATAATTTCGCTGAATTACACCAAATTTTCATTTCGTAGGCTTTTACAATAATAAATAATTAGAATGTTAATGAGTGTATTTTATGTTATTTCTTCTTTTTTTTTGTAATTTAAGCAATTTGCATACTGTATTACATTGTATGAATGTCTATTGTGAAAACTCTACACGTTTTTACTGTTTATGTACTTTAAATATTTTTTTTAAATATTGATTAATATTGAAAATTGTAAAACGAATTCCTAAAGAAGATAGAAGTATTAAGTCTACGAGATTTCGGAAAGGCATATTACGAGAAATTAAAAAAAAAACTCTCCAAACATAGCCTGTACAATATAAACTTAATAGATACATATTTTTTTAATCAAATTTATTGTTCGGGACCTTAGTCATCAAAATATATACTTCAAAATTACAACTATATACATAAACAAAAACTAAACTACAATGCCTTCACCACCTTATATATTAATTTACACAAATATGACACTTCCAATGGTCCAGGACTCGCCAACACAGGGATGAACATACCCACATCTCGTCTGGTGAGAAGATACAATATCCCTTACTAATATAAATGTGAAAGTGCGTTTGTTTGTTACCTTTTCACGCAATAACTTTGTACACATAGTTTTGGAGGGTCTAGAAGTAACATAGGATACTTTTTATTAAAAAAATAAATATTTTTACTATATTTGTTGGCAATCACAACCTCCTTTTGATTTTTATAAACTATATTAAGTTCTATAAAAAATACGACTGTCAATGTCAAGCAGTCCTAATAGAAACTGAAAGGGGAAAAGTGGATTTTTCTTTTGCACGGACTCAAATACATAATATATTGCGAAATAGCAGCAATAATAGTTTCCAATTGACTATGTATGATCTCTGATACTTATTTAATGAATTAAATGCGAGCGAAGTCAGTGGTAAAAGCTAGTAAATATATAAAATACAAGGTAAAATGTTTAAAAGAGTGACAGCCAAGCTAATGATAATGGGAAAGCTCAAGTGAGACTCGCTTTCACGAGAACCGTTCGTGAACTGTGTTCATTACAATCGTGTGTAATCGTCTTTAAAAATATTTTTTTCCTTAAACGTAAAAAGTATAATATTTATTATGATAATTAATTTCAATTTTGTGGGCACTCGAGCTGTTTCAACTTCTGGAACATACTTAATTGTCGCTGACGACATTCCTCTGAACCGATATTTAATAAAATTTATTACTCAATTAAGCTATAAGAAAAACATAATAGCGCAGTAGGCATAACTAACTTAGATATATTTTTATTACTTTGCGCTTTATTTTCACTTTTAATTACAATTTGATGACAATGCCCCTATACAGCAGCTATTCTTCTACATCATAGTAGATTTATTATATATTATTATGACATTAGTATGTAAGTGGACAATGCCAGTATATAGCAGCTAAATCAAATTAATAATTATTAAATTAATAAATTTATTTCATTTATATTTGTATATGTGTTGACGAGTAAAAGCGCTCTATTGGAGCCCATTTGCTAAAAGTAAATAAAATAAAAAATAATAATAATAAATTAGGCCATTGTCTATCGAGTGAGAGAAAAAATGACAAATTTTAAACACAATTATTTATTAAAGATAGTTAGTACCCAGATATTTTATGTATTTTGACTTGTAGGTGTATGTCAGTTCTTTTAAATAATAATAATAAATAAATTACAATTATTTCATATTAATACCATGAATAATGCCATAAGAAACGTAATACGGAATATAGTGAAATTTCAGGTAAAACGTAGGCTCTTAATATCTCGTCCAAGGCATATAGCAGATGTTATGATATTATTTGAATGGGTAATTTTGGGTAAGGGACGAAAAAGGATTTTCCGCTTGGCATAGTAACGGGTAACATATGACTCTACGCCGTTGCCTTTTCGCTGATTTTTGACCGGATGACATAGCCAACGTACCGTGGTGCGTGATTACTAAAATGCTATATTATGACTGAGAATCGATTCACCACATATCCCCCCCCCCCTCCCCCGCAAATCCCATTCCCCCCCCCCCTCACTTTCCAACCATTATGTAACAATCTATTCTAGATCTATCAGTAAAACATTTTTAAATGCCAAAAGTTTTTTTTATTGTATTGACTTTTAGTTCTTAAAGTCACCGATAGGTTCGCATTGATTTACTATATCAGCGGTTCTCAAACCTTTTTGGTGAAGGAAAAAGGCTTCATTTAATTATAAAAAACTGATTTATATGTATTTATGAATAATCATTATGCAATGTAATATTACGTAATATTTATTTTTTATTTATCTATTTATGAATAATATTAATTAATATATAGTTTTCGATGGTCCCACACTAGGCATTGTCTGTCACGTGAGACCCATCAATTACAAAACCTTTAATTATAAACATTACTACTAAAAATATTTATTAATTAATTTATTTATTTTTGTAATGTCTTTGTAAGTTTTACTTGGTTGTGGGGGTAGTATGGCATCAGGGTCTCATGAACTGTTCTGTTTCTCTATAACTCCAGGCAAGAAGAAGCCCAGCAACCTTTGCTTTCATCAATCTGGTTGGGGTACTACTGGTGTCCAGAACTTTTACCAATTTATTATTTATTTTATTTAATTTATTTTACAAAAAGGGTTTTAGGGATTTAGTTGTTATATTTAGATGTAACCTTATAATCTCCCTTTTGCAGTATTTTAGCCCTAGGGTTCCGCGGAACACACTTTGAGAATGACTGCACTATATATATTATACCAATTAAAATATTAAGGACCCATCGGGTGTTTGATCCAATTAAAGTTCTCTTTAACCGAAGTAAACATTTGCACAATCGTTAGAGAAAGGCCCAGTTAAAGTTAACTAGGCGTAAAAATCCGAAATCATGGCGCAAGTCGTCCGTAAAACATGCTTTCACAAATGATAAAATACACTTTCTTATGTTATTTATAAAGCATCTATCTATTTTGCATTAGTTTGTATAAATTCGAATTAAAAAGCGAACGTAGTTTGATCTCGGATCACCTGTGGGCTTATCACGAATTTAGTCTGGCTTTCGAATCGAGCTGTCACAAGTAAAACGGATCCGTTAGCAATCGGGATCATGAATTTCTACTAACGACTAACGAGCACCAGCAATCTATCAAATGAACGAAAGATCGAGACGTTCGAAAATTAACAAAAAGTATCTAAAATATTGTAGTTCCAAATCCGCACGCGGTGGCGCTGCTCAAATTTCCATACAAATCGCTTGAAGCGAACTCGGTTCGAAAGCCAGACTAAAATTCGTGATAAGCCCACTGATCATTACTCGAATGCATTTTATTTCATTTTATGCAGAAATAATTATTTACTAATACATAATAAATCTTTATACACGACAACCATTAGACACTAATCAAAATAAAATAATAATATACTTTACTTAAGTATACTTTTGTATATGCATATACTTTTGTATTATAAGATTATGGACACCAACATAGATTTTTAGAGAAACTTATGTGAAATAAATATTGCGGATTAAAATGGATTAAAATTATAATTATCACAATGCATTGTGGCAATAAAAGGAACAGAAAAAAACAAAAGAAAGATGACACTGACAGATAAACGTCAAAACTCCAAATCTTCTTAAATATGTATTTTCGGCCGGTACAATCGACCATTACAGATTTATACATTGAAATAAAGACAAGCATATACAATGTTAAAACTAAACGTGAATGAACATAAAACTCGCATATGAAAAATGCAAGAACAAAACGCGCATGTCACATTTCAGCTGCATTTACAAGAAACAATACTGTGTTTTTTATTATCTCCACTATAAAACATATTCGTAATCCCTAATAAAACTTTTGTTCACGAGTGTACATACTACGAACAATGCAAATATTTTAATTATTAAGATAAAACTTACTAATTTTTTTTAAAAATTATAAATCTACTTATATAATGTTTTAATAAAAAAATGTACAGTCGATCATAAAAGTTCTTGATAACATTTGAAAAATACATTTTTATTAAACTATTGATAGATATATTATGTGTGACTGTACAGACGATACTCTTCAAATGGAACCTTAGTTATTTTATGAATGTTAGTTAAATTGGTTGAATCTGTTTGGATTCTAGTTACGTTTTAATCTTTTCTATTAGATTTTCTTTTGTTTATATCCTTAGAAGATGTTATTTATTTCATAGTACCTACAACATATTTCCGACGACTTAAAGACTCGAAAGCTCTGAATTATTATACTTAACAATGAAACAATAAGCATTAGCTGGATATATTTCAACAATAAAAATCCAAGTACATAATAAATAAATTTTGTTAACCCTCATTGACAGACTAATGGATACTGAATCTAGGCTTTATTTATTTATTCAGTGTGTGTTACAATGCATTAGTTGAAAGCTTTTTAGGATTAGGATTTTCTTTCTTTTTTCAATTGTTTTATGGACGAATAAATATACACATACTAGCTTTTACCCGCGGCTTCGCATTTAAGTCATTAAATAAGTATCAGAGATCATTTCAATAGAAATGAATCAATATGATTCCAAACAGCTGAAACTGTAGTCAGTTGGAAACTATAGTAAAAAGTTATTATTTTTTTAAATAAAATTATCCTATCTTACTTCTAGTACCTCCAAAAATATGTGTACAAAGTTTCATGATGATTGGTTAAGTAGTTGTTGCGTGAAAACGTAACAAACAAACTCACATTCACATTTATAATATTAAAGTGGGGATATGCTGATGGGGCTGGCTGAAAACGTTTATTAGCCTTTTGTATCGTAGCGCTACAACCTTCGTGAAGTGACTAAGTCAACAAATTATAAATATTTACTTTTTTAAAAATATTATTACAATAATATACCATATATGTTAAAAGAAAACCAATTCATTCACTTCATTCATTCATTCATTCAATCCAGGGATATTCATTCAAATTTAACATATTATTACTTTTGGATCATCATCACTTTGGAAGTAGCCGGGATAACGAGAGGAGTGTGCCCTGTTAATTTGGACAGAACACATGCGTCTCCTCAAGCCGGCGTAGTTTAGTCGACTGTTGCACGCGGACATCTGTATGTGGTAACAGTTGTCTATGCTCATGGACTGTACACTAGCTTAACATCAGGCGGAGTGTGGTCATATGCTGGGCTATTATAAAAAATATGTATTGTTGACGAATGTAAACCAAATAAAATTAAGAAGATAACTTTAAAAGTATAAGACCATAATGAAAACTAATTTAAAATGCTTTCGTATTTAAAATAATAAAAAAAAAACCAATAGTAAGTAGTAACGTAATAAATTGAAAAAACGGGCCATCGATAAAATAAAACCGCTATTGTTATGAATTTCGGCATAAAACGCGGGAACATTCTTAATGATAATAGATTGGGTGGCAAGGACTTCGTTTTAAGGGCACGTAAAATTTTAATAGGCCTATATTTCATTTCAGCTATCAATCCCGTGATTAGAACTCGTGTTTAAAATTTTATTAAGACTATGAGACTATCATTTGGTACTAGATTATCACTTATAATGCTATGAGGAAAAAAATTTTTGAGTAATATCTTTTAAATAAATAAATTATTTATTGCAAAAAATATTTTTTTCACATAGGCGAGCTTAATGCCGTCGGCATTATCTACCAGCTAACCTTTGTCGGTGTGAGCGGTGATATTTGGTGCAATGTGAAGAAAATAATAACTAAATATACACAATACATACATTACATAATATAATAAATAAAAATATATACTTAAATACATACATATTTATAAAGAAAAGTTATAAGTTAATTAAATAAATACTACAATTAGGAGTTATTTTGTTTTGAGATAAAATAAAAAAATAAAAAAAAAAGTTTATTGATAGAACTTTTTGTACATGAAAATAGCAAGGGCCCCTGTACTAGGTTCGGAAACCTGTCCTGCTGGGTGCCCTGGTTACTGAAATAGAATGAAGATGGTGAAGAAAGAAAATAGCGATAGAAATATATAAAATATAAAAACTGTTATAAAAATGTTTGGACAGAAGTCTTTTAAGAGCCTGTCTGATGTTGAGTGTTAGCATGTTCCATTGGCGGGCTGCAGATTTGGTGTAGGAGTTTGAATACCTGCTTATCTAGTTTAATAGATTAAAAAATAAGAAAAGAAATTTAATTATCGAATGCGGATAATAAACACTTTGTTAAACTAGAGTGCGGTCGATGCGGAGACAACTTATGAACTATAAAATTACAATGAGTTTTATTAGTATCGACTTGCGGGATAACGACTGAATTAACGACCAATGAAAAGGAGGTATAACTTTCAGTTATCCCTTAGCTGGCAATGCATATTAGGTATAGTATATTATATATTACAATGTATACTATATTACAATTTATAAATTTACATAAATTAATCAAAATATATTTTTATATTTTTTAATAGAAATTAAATATTTATTTTTCCTTTAGTAAATACAAAATATAGAAATTGTTTTGATATACTTACATTTATTTGACGTTTAATTTCAAACTTCAAACGGAAGTAATAAATTTTGTTTGGCGCGACATTCCTGATTTGAAATTATGGAATACTTATTGCTGTTATTTCCTGGTATTCGAATTTTAAAAATAGCAATAAAACAATTAATATGCTAATATTTAAAACAATAATTTTCATAACATACAAAGATATTCTCAGTTATTCTCTTCTATATCTTCAGTTATTCTCACTTTAAGGCTGTATTTAATTTCTACGCAATCATTAAATACAAACAAATCAGCAAAATTACATGCTGAATATTGTCTTTGCTACTCACCTGCGTAATTTTTCATATTTTGTAGGTACCTGTGTTGTTGCACCGTGCATTTAATTTTAATTCTTGTTTTGCATTTAATTTATGAATTGTTATTTACTTCTTTTTGTTAATGATTTCATATACAGGTTATAACTGACGAGTTTCCGAAGCCTTTGTAGAGTCTAACTATGAGCAAGCCTTTAATGTCTATGCTAATTTAATTTCATTTCATTTCAATACATCTTCGTGAACTAAATTTCTAACATGAAAAAAAAATTATATAGAAAGAAAACACATACATATCAATAAAACTCAGACTAAACTAAGTTACAAAATATTAAAACGGAATTCCGGGAACTGAATGAAAAACCGATGTAACTAGTCTTAATATACATAAATCTTGTAAATGAAAACAAATGACCGTTTTATTTGCCACTAATATACTAATAAGTGTGGGGTCAGACGAGTGGCGTTGGATGTTCGCCAAATGGGTTACAATGAGATCTTATAAAGGCTCGGTGGTTCAACGAATAACAGCGGATTGAATGTAAAGATGAAGCTCTCTACATTAACACATAAAACTGTGATGATTGTGTCAATCTCTAACCCCAGTTAAAACATTAAATTAAATATCCGTTGTTTTTGGAATTATAAAATAATTATTTTTATTTATTTATTTATTGCTTAATAATACAGAAAAAAATACAAGTAAGTGAGTAAAGAGATGGCGGCCTTATCGCTAAGAAGCGATCTCTTCCAAGCAACCAACTTTTAGATGTAGAGCAATGCAGAAGAGAAATAGCGGGAGAAATAGGAGGGAACTACACACAATACGTACCATGTTACATAGATACATACATAAGCTAATAATGACAATAATAATACTATAATACATAAATACTAGGAAGAGAGATAATATTCTTTTAAAGATGTTAAAGATGAGAAGAGAAGGAGCATTGCGAAGGTTAGTTGGTAAATCATTCCACAAGAAGACAACTTTTAAAGTGAAGGATTTAGAGTAAAGAGCAGAAGAATGTGAAGGAGTGCTCAGAATGAGATTAGAGGCAGAATTTTAATTTTCAAAATCGCTTTTACTAATCGCTTCCTCTTGTTAATGTGGTTTGCTCACAGTGACCCGCAGACACTGGCATCAACAATCTGTTTCTAAGCGAAATTGCTATGACAGCAATAACGTGAAGTTTAACATCTGACCCCTAATTGAGATACCAATATGCTGTCGGTATAAGAACACGATTTATATAAATATACCCAAACTCGAAACAAATTATATATATATATATATATATATATATATATATATATATATATATATATATATATTACGAATTTATTTTTTTAAAAAATATTAGTAGAAAAATTCGAAACGCCTTTTCTTCGTAAAGCCCAATAATGTCTTTACATCTTAACATAAAAATAATTCAGAGAAATGTACAACTTTATAAAACATTTATAAAATGAAATATTTTTTAGAACAATAAAAATTGCCCATTATTTTTAGTTAAACATATTTTTTTTATTCTATCTCCTGTTTTCATTTGATATAAAATTTGTAACCACGAATACGGTTACGATATTTGAATATTTGTAAACATTGGTCCACTGGACCTATGTGTGTAGCGCATTAACATTGTTCCTATCGCTTCACTAACATATATAAATACTATACTAAAACTAATTTTCACCAACAACCAGCCAATTCGTTTTAATTTAGATATCTACGATATATTATGTAGGTACGTATAGGCAATTTTTCAAGCCCTTTTCAGGGCCTCACATTGGTCTTATTTATGGCCTATAAATGTCAACGGTGGGCCCCATTATTGTGGTTACTTTGACAAAGTTATATTTATTTAATAAAAGCTACATTTAAAACACTCGAGGGATGTTGCTTTAAACATGTTGACAGTACGCTTACTGAGATTTGATATATAAGTACATATATACCTATATTGCTCGTACTTAAACGCATATAATAAGTGTAATGTTAGGTTGTATGTAGTTAAATTCAGTTATATATTGGATTTATATTAAAATAAACGATAATTTTATTATTTACTTGAATATACGACGACTATATTAATAATTCTGACAGAATTATTTTCTAAAACAATTAATAAAATAATAATAATAATATTATAAAAAAATTTAAGAAAATTCCTCTTATTTTCGTAAACACAAATTGTAATTATTGACATTCCTTAAATTTCATCTGAAGGGAACTTATTCACCATATTAAACATTACATTGGCCAACACGTGTGGGTGTACCTAATAGCTATATATGTATGTAGATAACGTCTTGTACTTTTATACCGTATTTTTTTTTAATTAACTGAAAATCAATTAATACTTAATTCATTATATAATAGATAAAAAAAACTTGTACTTAATCCATATCATTTTATATTTACCCGTAGGTATATACAACAGCTATTATTCTACGTCATAGTAGATTATTATGACATTAGTATGTAAGTGGACAATGCCAGTATACAGCAGCTAAATCAAATTGATTGTAATATTTTATTTATTTTGACAAGTAGGAGTATTGGTGGGTTCCAAAAACTACTACAAAAAGTAAATAAATTTAAAAAAAAACTCATTTCCTCTCTCTCTGCAAGTTTTCTCTACTTGACATTGCGTTCTCCTTCGCAAATTTTTTTCGTAAGATTCCAATAGAAGCGTATCTTCTTACATCAGTATCCCAATTCCCAACGTTCATAATTTTTCTTGGACCACACAGAAAGGGTTACAAATAAGCATAAACCAATTAAATCTATTTAAATACTAGCTTTTACCCGTGGCTTCGCTCGCATTTAAGTCATTAAATAAGTATCAGAGATCATTTCAATAGAACTATACTCAATATTTTACTATAGTCAGTTGGAAACTATTGTAAAAAATAAAAAGTATCCTATGTTACTTCTAGTACCTTCAAAAATATGTGTACAAAGTTTCATGATGATCGGTTAAGTAGTTGTTGCGTGAAAACGTAACAAACAAACTCACATTCACATTTATAATATTAGTAGGGATTATAACATTGGTTTTAATAGTTAAAAACATGCACAATAAAAAATAGTTAATTTTTTTATTCATAGTTACCATTCTCGCGTCAATGACAAACGATTGAGACGTTTCTTTATGTGCAAAGCCAGACATTGTTATGTTTTCGTAATAAAAATCTTTATTTCCAATAGAGCCTTAAAATAGGCTGCTCGTCCCACTGCGATATGGAATATTATAGTAATACAATATGAATAATTCAAATATTTATTTATGATGTCTTCTTTCCTATATCTTTTAGAATCAATACTGAATATGAGTTTTATTTTGTTCATTTCTTTTAAATGTTTGTTCGAAAGTTTGTGTCATGTTTTCAATTATTATATTTAACATATTCTATTGTATGCGGCTCTTAGCAAATCGGTCCAGCGATTTTAGAGTTTTAGCGAGACAAACGAACAGCAATACATTTATATAGGTATATGATAAAAAACTTGGACATAATCAATGTCATTTTATGTTTACCCTTAGGTATACAATAGGATGACAATGCCCCTATACGGCAGCTAAATCAAACTGATAATTATTAAATTAATAAATTTATTACATTTGTATTTGTATTGACGAGTAAAAGCGCTCTATTGGAGCCCATTTACTAAAAGTAAATAAATAAAAAAAATATATTGTGTATAATAACCACTGTGCAATCTGATTTATGAATTGTTATTTACTTTTTTTCTGAATTAAAATTCAGTTATTTTTGTTAATTATTTTATGTAGAAGCTATGATTGACGAGTTTCTTGCCAGGGCGCTATTCACAAATTCGCGCCAAATGGTCCGCAAAACAAAAAAATTGCTGGATAATTTTCATTTTGAATATATATATATTTTAAATTTAGTGCCAGCTTTGAGCCTATGACTTTATTTATTAATTTGTGAGTATATTTTACATATAATATATGGTTTTCGAATGGAGGGGCTGGCTAAAAACTGAAGCTATGCCACTGAATCTATCTTAATTGAATATCATTGAAAATAATCGTATAGTAATCGATCAATTGATTACTTCTTCGTGCAATTGTTTTATTTTATCTGCACTTTAGTAGTACTTGAAGGAGTCAACATAAACTCCCATAGCGTTGCCTATCACAGTGTCGTGTCTCATTAGGTATTGATGTGGAGAAGAATGAGGAAAAGAAGGAGGAAGAAGGAGGAATTTGAAATAAAACACAATTTTTTTCTATTAATATAGTCAGCAGTAATATTTTAAATTGCTTTGAATCACAATTCTTTTAGTGTTATTAATTAATAAATAGAAAGGAAGGGATTTATCATTTAAATATATAATTTTATACATACATAATTATATTTAAAAGTACACTTTGCCTTATCCATTTTTCGTTCCAAAAAATAATTATTTTTAATAATTAAAATAATACTTTCATTTGACTACACTATGTGTATTAAAAAACAATTTTTAAGCAAATAACAAGCTAATTAATTATAATAAATATTTTATTATTTATTTTATTAAAATAAATAATTGTAACAATTTATTTTTGCTTTTCAAACGTAACAATTTTATTTAATTTGAGTAATTGACTCGTAATGTTTTTTTCAATATTTTCAAAAAACCAAAGTAGTCATTTCAAAAAATAATCGACTTATAGTAGCTCTCTGAAGCTGAAGGCACGCTCCCTTCTATTTTAAATTTAAAATTTAAAATTACAACTGAAAACAAGTTTTAAAGTGATACACCTAACCTTTTGCTAATTTTACATGTCGGAGTAGAATTGATGTTTAGCACGGACGTTGTATTGACTTCTCCTGAAGACAATCACATGCGTGTTGGATTCGAATTGTTACGTTTGTTCAAGCAGTAACAGCGCCTTAAGGATGCAAATATCAGATACCATCTATCAAATCATGACATTTGTTAGGTAATTAAGCATGCCCTAACCATTTTTAAATATCAACAAAAGTACTAAAAACGCTAACGATAATTGTAAAATTAGAAAACAATAAATAACATTTAAATAATTAACGCTAATTAAATTATATTTAAAGTAATCTCAAACATGTAGAGATTTTATTTATTTCAATTAAAACTTATGCAAATTATTTAACTAATTAATTAATTTAAATGTCTTGAATAATATTGTTCTATAATTAACCAAAGTTCAGATTTTTTTCTATTCAACTTATTGTATCGAAATCAAAAGTTATCTGAGATGCTATTGTTAAAATGTTATAAAGAAAATCATAACGATACAGCCCATTATCTAATTTATATATGTAATATGCCCTAACAGAGGGTCGCATCAGTTTTTGACAATCATAATGTGACGTGGAGAACCTACTACTTACTACCTACTGCTGGGATCAATATGTATATATGGATTCCTTTTTTCTGACAATAAACTAGACTACAGTTCATGTAGATACAATTTCTACCACAGAAAAATATCGGGAAGCAAGTCAAAAAAAATAAAAACTGAAACCCGAACTCTGGTTAACGGAACCTGTCTACAAATATCATTCAAAACTTCGCAACAGAAAAAAAAAAATTTATAACCTACAACAGTGTGATAACTAATTAATAATAAAACATATAAATATATATATATACCTAATTGATATGCAATATATGTTTTCAGGCAGGCTCTTCTTGATTTTATATTACATAAATTTTAATCCGTTGTCATGATTTAGTTTAATTGACAAATTAAATTTAAAAAAAAATTAAATATATATCGAATAGGTATCCATAGAATTAGCTAATTAATAGCTAATTCTAGACTCAGAAGTTAAGAGAACGAAGGTAGTTCTAGAATTCGTTAGTATAATATAGAATACACTAAGCCGCTCGATATCGGCTTAAAAAGTAATAAAATGATAAATCACGACAACAGATTATCAATAAGAAAACCAACAAAGCGAGCAATAGCGATTTAATTAAATTTTAATTAGAATACACATAACTATAACATACGAACACTTCATTGTCTTTTTGTACAGTTTTTAAGAAAATAAATTAAAATATTTCTTTAATGTTTAAACTAGGTTAGAGTTTCTATTGTAAGCATTGAGCGACCAGAGTCCAAACTAACAAAGACTCTATCCCAAATTAAAGGAAATTATTTAAAATTATTTTGCTTATAATTCCCGCTACAACATTCAATAACTTGTCTTGTTCAACTTGTGGCGAAACGCGTCGAGACAAGTTATTGAATGTTGTAGCGGGAATTATAAACAAAATAGTTTTAAATAATTTCCTTTAATATGGATTTCCGCAAAGTAACGCCTGAAACAACCAATTATCCCAAATTACTTTAAATATAGAAATATATAACTATTTCTATATTTAATTTCAGACCATCGTGTTCGACTAGACATGTTTTAAATTGTAATTGACAGAATTATAAAATTGATTCTGTTATTTTGCTAATGTGATTTAGCTAATTCGGCATATAAAAGGAGTCACAGGATTTGCTCAATTCAGTACAAAACGAATTACATTGTTATATGCATATAGTACCTACGTTGGTCGCTCAAAGTCTACAAAAATCAACACTAGTGATTTACAAGCATAAAAATAATATTCTTATAAAACTTAAAAATTAATTACTGTCAGTTAAAAATTAAATTACAATTTTAATATCGCTTATAATAAATATACTTGTATAATAGAAAATATTATCTTTACAACAATTAAAATACTAAAGAAAACGTATCCTAAAATAAATATAAGAATAAATACATATTTTATAATATACCTCCAATATGGCCTTTGGCAAATCAACTACGCAGCCTATCCGTTAAGAAATAAATATATTAAAGAAAATAATTTAAATACAATGCAAACTCCATATAGCGACACTTAACTAACTACACCTTTTACGGCGTTATTGAGAGTTGACGTTAAACAGAGAGAATAAAATCGATTTAGTTTTACTATTATAAAACACATGTGTTTACTAATAAAGTATAAAGAACATACACAGCTGCAGTTCTTATTAATTTACAACTTAGCAAGTACTGTTTATTGCTTAGTAATGAAGTATTTTGGCGTTATTTAGAGTGGATGTGATGCTATATAGAGTGTGTCATTGTTTTGATAAATCAAAGTCAAGTAATTACGTCGTTTTATGGAGTTTGTCGTTAAATGGGGTTTACGCTATATGTCTAAAATGTTCACTGTTTTTATAGTAGCCTGGAACTGCTACGGTTTGTCGATTACAATCAGCAATTTGCCGACCTTCAAAACACGCCTGGATCTAAGAATCTTATTTGAAATATTGTTATATTTTAAAAATATAGCTAACAAAACAAATGCAGCCTTCTTCTCACTAAAGTGTCCCTTCACAAACATAAACGCATCTAACACTTTAATTATACGAGTTTCGTGAAAGAATAAAAAAAAAACACAAAAATCTCGTCTAATTAAAGTTGTAATTTTCGCGCGAAATCTCAAAACATCTTAAACTTTACCTTATTAAGAATTATAAAGATAAAACGTGTGAACAAGCCTCTTACAATAATAAAAATTTATAGTTTTTTTTTAAATCTATTTTATAAATTTCAAGATAATAATTTCCTTCTAACTATAATTCCTATCTCTAGTGTACTAATTTTATAGCAGTGGTCGTTACCGATCGACACGGGGGGTTCCCCGTAAGCGCATTAACCGCTGTATAAAAGCACCTCCTGGAATTTGTCTTCCCTACTGATTCTACTTTTTAGTTCGTGCACAGATCAAGACATTTAATCACGACCGACTCGCAATTCTAATTTATTCGATTAATCGATTGATTTCATTCGAATTGATTACTATTTAGTACTCGATTATATGCAACTGATCTGCGCACGCCCGTTATGGGATCACCCGTGTCGTAAATCTATCAGAAGCGTCATAGAAACCTCTGTAACGATTGCAAAGATATTAAAATATTATCTATTCTCACATTTGCGTGTTTACCACAAATATATTATTGCTTTATTAGTAATCGAGTTACCGGAACATAATATTAAAAATATCTCACGTCTTTGTCCGTTCCGGGCGCTCCTGAAGCATCCGTGCTCCAAAAATATACGTTTACGCGTGACCACTAGCTAATCTACAGACGAAAAATAAACGAGAGAACTTCGTGGAAAATTAACACATCAAAATATTTGGCGAAATACGTATAGAAATACTGTTTAATGTACTCGCCACTACATATACATATATAAATATAATATCTTAAAATTAGCGATCCAAAAATATAAAATATACGCTTTTTCATGTGCGCCCCCGGGTGCCGTCACGTTCAAGCCTTACTATTACTGGGTGCATTTCGCCTGACATTTCGATTTGCGACTTTTGCCTTTTAACTACCGGAGGGTGCAAAAGCCGCCGCGTATGGACGGTTACTTCATCTGAATCGTGCGACTCTTCTTTGAAACTTATCTGAACATCAAACGCCGGGCCCTAAACGAAACTTTGCAATATAAGTCCACAAAACTATTGACATCTCTACAAATAGTTTCAAAACTATTTTGTTGCAGGTATACGTATTGCTGACTAGATGTTGAATTTTAGGACTATTTTTATAAATTGCAAGAATTAATAAATCGCTAACTTAATTATAATTAATCGAATGGATTTATCATATAATGAATACATTAATTTTCGAATAAAATATTAATAAAAATAACAGATTATTACGTTCTGAAAAATTGGATAATTAAGCCGACGTAATAACTACTTAAAATGCAACAAAAAAAAAGGGCACCGTTGAAGGAAAAACAATCCACCTCGATCGAAAACGTGTTTACAAAAATAGGAATGGATTGTTAGACGGTCGCACATCGCCTTACGTTTAAGCTACAATATTTTTTAATTCTATAAAAATCTTAATACTAGTACTAAACTATATTAAAATATGAGAGAATTTCAGAAAAAGGGGAATTATTTTAGACTCACTATAATTATTAAGAGGTGCACAACCTTATTTTTTTTTTAATCTTCAGACGCTATGAAATAGGAGTAAAAACTGCTTAGCAACAAACATTCGACTCTTTAAATTCAAATACAATTAATTTTAACAATAAAGTAGAAAAAAAAATAATAAAAAAGACAGTTTACCAAATAACCCTTTTATTACGTTGGGTCGGAGAGACCGCGCTACGATAAACTGTTATTATAAAAAAAAATGTATATAAATTTATATCTACTGGAATGTTCGATAAATCAATGTTAAAAGTAATTCTAAAAACTATCATAATCGCTTGAAACTTATATGAAAATCATTAACCTATTAGGCTGAATAAATATAACATTAAGAACCATGAAAATATAATAATTATTCAATAAAGAGGTTAAAATCTCAGAATATTCACAGCTCGTCGACTTTATTGTATTATTTTAAATTTAAATATTTTTAAATACGCTAGGTGCATCTACTTTATAAGAAACAGTGGCTTTTAATAATTTGAATTTGTACTTAGCCTACAATATTTTTTTTTTCCAAAATCCCATTTCGTGGATTCGATTTTTTAAAACATTTTTTTTTTCGTTAAGATCGAAAGGTTAAAGTAAAAATTCGCGAAATACAACTTAGTAGTATGTATTTTTCGATATTTTTGGAGATAAATCAAAAAATAAAACGTGTGATACGATTTGAAAAAAATATTCACTTCGGCTTTGGTACTAAAATCTAAATCCAATTTTGTGATTTCGAAAAATATGATTCCTAAACAAACCTCTCAAAAATACTTTTAATTATGAAAATATAATACAAATACGATAAAATTTATACTAAATATAACCCTGTCAATGACCTGAAGAGTTTCAAATAAAATATGAATGAACTCTACAGAAGTCACATCTTTAGGTTAAAAAGGAGATAGAGAAGAAGAAAGAGAAAGAGAATAGAAGAAAAAAATTGATAGAATTTAACACCTATCTCACTTTCTCTAATAAACAATAATTATTGCTATGACAATGAAAATATTCCAATAGTCTTTTTCACACAAGGTTAATTAGAGTAAGTGATATAAGGCTTTGGTGGCGGAAATACAGATTACTAGTGCTTAAAGTTTAAATACTAATCAATATTTCGTTGATGGTATAATCGTAAAATTTACTAATAGAGGAACTAATGTATGTCAATTTCTAAGACTATACAAACTTGATATAGAAAATGCTAAAATAATTTATTGACATTTTTTTTTTAAATCCAAGTGTCGATCACAAATACGCTTTTAAATTAAATAATTTTTTTGGCAATAACAATGTTAAGTCGCTTCTGTATAAATTAAATTTTTATTTGCGGTTTTCTTAACCCATTACCACAATGAAAAAATAATAGAAGGGTCTAACGAACGCCGTGTCTATTAAAGGGTTAACATTTAAAACGTCTGCAATTGAATTAATTTTAAATAATAGCATGGATTACGTATGTACTGTATACCGCTTAATTTCGATGTTTCACATTTTAAACAGTAACTCCAGAAGTAAGTCATCATCAGCGTCCATTGGTGATTGTGGTGCCAAGTAGTTTACGATTCTGAAACAAACTTGCAATAAGGAACATTGCTTTAACCCTAGGACAAGGAAGCGGATTTTTTTTTAAATCTCTCGTCTGAAAAAAATTCTCTCTCTGTAGTCGATTTTATATAGATTTCCAATTTTTATAATTAGTCAGGCGTTACTTTGCGGAAATCCATATTAAAGGAAATTATTTAAAATTATTTTGCTTATAATTCCCGCTACATTAGGTCGATGAAGGAAAATAACCTCCAACAACATTCAATAATTTGTCTCGACACGTTTCGCCACTTCACGTGGCATCATCAGGATACGTGGAGTGGCGAAACGCGTCGAGACAAATTATTGAAAGTTGGTAGAGGTTATTTTCCTTCATCAACCTAATGTAGCGGGAATTATAAGCAAAATAATTTCGTTTCGAATTTTTGTTCAAAATGAATTTTCTCACCTATTGGGCTTGAGTGGAATATTGGTGTGGTGCAGCGACAAGTTTTGGTGGACACCCTGCGACAGCTGGGCCACCCTCACGTTTCCGGCTCGTGCGTTCTGCAACCTGATCACGTTACAAAAATAAAAAAATGAAAACCAGTGCACGGGCGAAATGCAGGTGACTTCGTACTCTAAGTGTAAATAATTTTGGACCTAGACGTAATCGCGTACTGTAAAACAATTATTTTATTAAATAAATATTAACAAGCATGTAAATATTGTACAATGTAAAACAATTATAACACTGCTAAAACAAGATGGCCGACACCGCTCACCACTTCCGGAAGAACCCAGTGTTACCAATCGTTAAAATTGTTGTAGTGTTACAATACTAATTATGTACAAAACCAAATTTGCTTCTCTAATATTTTATTATTATTGACATTGATTTGTGATTTCTCTGGTAATATATCAATGGCTTGCCATGTAAGTAAATAATAACTTTATTCCTTCTTCTGCTTAAAGAATTACTATTAATTTAAAAATTAAGGGAAACAACGTAAACGAATAAATCCAATTGGTTTTAAAATAACACCTATAGATACTGAAGCTGGCCTATACTACACAATTTAATTGAACTTTATAAAAGCAAGCTTTATTTTGAAGAATAAAATAAAAGTGTAAAAAGAAGAGATCTCTTGTAAAATTGCAAAATTCAAAATGTTTGTCTAGCGAGTGAGCTTGAGCTTATAACTAAGTTTTGAATGACTTTAAATTACTTACGTTTGATTCGAATTCCTCCCAAGTACTAGCGGCAATAAAATAATTATACGTTATTTAAAAAAAAAATTATGAACTCATTTAATTTGCGGTGATTCCGCTACCCACTTACAGGTGGCGCTGTCTAGTGTCTACCAACCAACCAAAAAAAAGGTATAAAAGGCTTTTTTTTTTAGTAATCCGAAATAAAAAAATACTCTTGACAGGCAATTCTCATAGCTTGATTTCTTATAATAAATTGTATAAATTTCTGTTAGAAAAAGATGGAATTCAAATATACATTTACACAATAAATCCTAACATTAAATAACTTAACAGATACACGAGTTAAAGTTTGATATCAAAGGAATTATTTCGAGCGAGTCCCGGACACGAACAAAGGCCCCCCAAAATACCTAATTCATTTACCAGATTTACACAAATCCGAAATTAATGAAAACCGAACTCGCTCTTAAAGTTTGCGAAAGGAAAAGCCGATATCTTTTGTAAACACTCTCCGTGTTTTAAATGATTAAATATGTGACTGATCACTGATCATCACTTTTGCTATGACTTCCACGAATCAGGGGGGCTACTCAGACATATCCGAAGTTTCGTAATACGGCCGTCACTTCTATAGTTTATGTGAATTTTGACACATGAGCCCGTAAAAAGTCCTGACAAATGTCCGTAAAACAAGCATTGCGTGACCTATCCGTCGTGACGTCGTACAGTGCGGCCGAATCCCAAAAAGATGGCCATAATTCGAAAATTCAAGTAATGCGCTTCAAATTGTAATCTTAAGGGTTTTAGGGGTCGCTGATTACAATCAAAATTATAAAAAAAATACCCCCTACACCCCTATTGACCACCCCCTGGCATAACAAATTGTATATACTTTTTACACAATCGAGTCACATATCACTTTCGAGGCTTTAGGGGTCGCTGATTACGAATCTGATGTCAAAATTATAAAAAAATACCCTAAATAATTAATTAAATATATAATTTATAAAATAATTTATAAATTATATATTTAATTAAATTATATATGGTACAATTCATATAGCTCTACGAATATTAAATATTTGAGTATTAATAATATAGTCAGATAATATTAGCTAGTAGTTTCACATAAAATTCAGTTATAACAGCAAATTCAACCAATACATCCAACCAACATACATATGTTTTAAATAGACTTTTTTTTAAATGGCGCAAGTTTGCGCAGCTATTTTTGGTTTTAATATATTCGAAAAACATTATATTACAACCCAAAATAATTTTTAAGGCGGAACAATGCGGAACAATTTAACTTTTGCATATGAACGTGTCATAACCTAACGATTTAACTTGATCAAATTTTATAACAATTGCCGCTTCAATAATTTACTGTACATGTGAAAATATTATTAAAAACTTTGTTATTCTTATTCTACTTATCTTCAGCAGTTGATTCCACTTTATCCGATTGAAATTCCTTTTAATTTGTAATTTTTATGAAGCTTTAAACACATGCGTCGTTCAGTAACATAAAATCGCTATCGACGCTGCTCGAACAAAGGTTGAGTTGCAACTACTACCATGAAACAGATAAAAGCAAATATACGAATTTCTAAGTATTTTATGATCCTTACGGGTTTTTAGAAGCCAACCCAACAAAAAAAATCCCTAATTAGGTACTTTTTTTTTTGAATTTTGGCCAGCTTTTTGGCATTCGGCCGCACTGTACGTCGCTGTCAAATCCGTAATTTCGTGAATGATTACGTAAGTGTTCCTGAGTAGCCCCCCAGAGGTTTGCTTTGGTAGCATCTATTTTGACATAGAAATGGAAACGAAAATGTATTTAATAAATAATATTTGAACTTTATTATTCTCTTTTATTATTTGCGAATAGGAAGTTCTTAGTTAATAGAAATATAGGTTGCGTTACATTTTGCAAAGCGCCATCTATGAGTGAGTATCGAAGTTATTATAAAATTAGGAATTGATATATCTTATCACTACCACAATTGCAATTATTTTAGAATAGTAAACGATAGTAAGCCATATAAAATCTTTCATTATACTTTAACATAGTAAATTTTGAAGTTTAAAAATATTAATATTTAATGTGTATGTCTTAGTTATGGAAATAAAAGTCCTTCTTGAGTGTGATCATTTATCGAGCTTGCTAACGACTATAGACAATGGGATAGTCACCTACCATTATACAATTCATAAAAGACGTTTACGTAACTACCCTACAATTAATACGTAAGCCGCGTCTCCTGCTCCTGTTTCTTCGAAACATTACACAAAAACATTGAAACATTGGGGCGTGGCCGTACACAATGTTTTTGCTTTCCGTCGACCACGGAAAACAAAAAACATTGTGTATGAATACAAAAATGTGTACGGCCACGCCCCAATGTTTCGATGTTTTTGTCTAATGTTTCGAACAAACAGGAGCAGGAGACTCGGCTTTACATATATAACGATATATTATTGAAATACCGATTCAAACAAGAAGTGAAAACCGCCAAGAATAAACCTCGTAGCATAATTCAATTATTACAAGATGAGTAATTTCAATTGAAGCGTTGTGAATTAATTTTAATCTTTTCAAATAATGGCGCTGATTTTTATCTAATTCTGATTTGTCTTTCATGAATTTCTAATTGTATTATTTTATTTTTAAATTTATAACACGTGTTTTAAATTAGGTAGCCAGTTCTTATAATTGACAGATGATTAACACTAGAACTACGAGCCGGTCAATATGACCTATTTTTACCAACCGGTCAAAATGACCGGATGACTTGTGCGTGCAAAGTATTAAATATAATTCAATAAATTGATTGTAGAATTGTAAATAATAGAATCGTTTACAAAAAATAACGAGTAGGGTTGTATATAAAAGTCTAGTGAAGAATTTTTTAAACCGGTCATATTGACCAGTTAGTAGTTCTAGTGTTAAAGAGTCGATATATCTTCGCAAAAGTAATTAAAAACCTTTTCTAATTCAAACGAAAATCTTCGTAAATTTCCAATATGTTCAATCTTAAATTCTTTTACCCAATTTAAATGTAGAATTCAAACTTATCAGATCTGTACCAATTTAGTTTTTTAGACCTTTTCCATTATAATAACTGATCCCCATTTCTTTGGGGCTCAAATTATGATCAGCAAATAACCTGAACGAGGGGACGAAACCTCCATTGTTAGACAAAAGGTTGGGGGTGAAATTGAGTTTCCAAAAAGCTCTTCATTAAGAATTTTTCTTATAGATTTTATACCAATTTTCTTTTATTTTCCTTAACGATCTTTTGTGCGTTGAGATGACGGAAATCTTCAATTAAATATCTTATTATGTATAAAATATTTATTCACCGAGATTTTTGACGCAATGAACAGTTCTATTCTCGATCCCGGATAAATATGTTTTTGGGTGCAGTCCATAGCGTCGGGATCAGCAGGTTATGTGTAGGTATATCATTATATTATTTATGGTATTCCATTTATGATTAATTTTCTTAAGTTTTTTTTTCCTATTATCGCGCATATTTTTAAAACAATACAACTAATCCAAAATCTTTATTCCATATATAATCTAGACATGTTTAAACCAATTTTTAAATATCAAAATCTCAAGATTAAAGTAATCAAAATATTAATGTAAAATAGATTAATTAATTTAAAAACAAAAAAACAAGATTATTCTCATGTTCCATCCAAACAAATGAGCTAAACAAAAGCGCGTTTGTCTTTTGTTTCTGACGTTTAATTTTAGTACATTGTTGCTTCAAAATTCATTCGAATTATTTCAATTGTTTTGTATATACCTACTCGTATATATTTATATAGACCGATAAGATCTTAATATGTCCGGCAAAACTCTCGACCCAAGTCTTAAAAGATAGAAAACAATATCCGAGCCATTTTCCTTTCCGGGCAACAAAAACTTATTAAATTATCCCCTTGCATGTCTGTCCCCTTTTCTTCGTACACAATGGGCGCAATCCCTCCGTCTCACAAACGCGAAATAAGAAAACCTTTTCAATGAACTGGACTAAATTATTCATACCATTATGAATAATGTTGAGCTTTAGTTTTGGGTTTGGGTTTCGACTTACATTTTCTCCTAGTCAATATTACATATCGCCGAACATAATCAGACCTAACATTTTGGCTATTTATCACAATGATTTCTAAAATACTCAATGCAACAACGAAGAATCTACACAAACAAACTATGCACAATGACAGCTTTAAATCGCTCTCCTGAACAATTGCTACTTTGTAAATCCTGTTGAATTTATATATTAAACTAATTCAACTATAATTAAAAAAACTTACTTGACTTTCGACTGCCTCATAAACTGTTGTATCTTTCTGGCCGCTTGATTCTGACGCCGTTGAGAATAGCGTCTGTGAATAATGCATTTTGTATAAGAAACTAACTTGAATAGTAACGTATAAACAATTACAATATAATCGAAACGTGAAGGAACTTCTATTAATTCATATAGACTCATAAAAATACCAGGTGATTCATATGAAATGAAAATGAAAATCGTATATTAGCATAGGCACCAAAGGTGTGCGCTTGCGCATCGTTAGACTCTACCGTGACTTCATTCAAACTCGTCAATCATTGCCTGTACATAAATTAATTTAAAAAAACTGATTTTTAATTCATAAATCACATAATTCACAAGAATTAAAATTACATCATATCCACGGTGCAACCACACAGGTATCAGCCTACAAAATAATATGAAAAACTACGCTGGTGAATAGCAAAGAGAGAAGCATTGCACACGGAATAGACCGATACGAATGTTTAAAGCCGAAAATATGGGCTAAAGAAATAAATTTTGAAATGAATATGAAACTAACTTGAGAACATTGTTCTGGGTTTGCGAAGTGGCTCCCGAGTTACGACGACGTGCTTGGTAGGAGCGATAACCCTTTTGAATCACCGTGGCTGCTGCGTGCATCTGCTTCAAGTATGCGAACTGTTTGCAAAGAAAACAAGTATAATTTTAAAATACAAAATTACTAGTACAGTTGACAATATTTAAATGCATACAGATTTGACTATAGACTGGAAGAAACAATCATTATTAGAAAGGGATAACTATATTCTTATTGTGTCAAAATCGAGGCATGTGTGAAAGGGATGCATATATCTCCTTTCCCTTTCACGACACTGCGCTCTCTTTCTATCGCTTATATACCTACAAAAACTGTATCCATTTGAATATCACAGTGTATATAGGCTAGTTCTAGTTATGATCCTATAAAGATCCCATAAAACCAATCCAATATAGATATCCAATTAGAATTGGTATCATGGAGAACAAATTATAAATTCAAAACAAATGAACTGCCTAATAACAAATGTCAAATACCTGTTTATACCGCCGATAACAATTTTGTATAGTGATTGCCGCAGCCGCTGCTCGTCTCTGCAGTATACGGCCGCGGTATTGACGATACGCCTTCTGTATAATCATCGCCGCAGAATACAATTCCCGTTGTTCGCGATCTAAAAGTTATAGTTAATTAAAAACGATTAATTAATCTTTAAAAGCAATAAATTTCTTACCATTCAATGTAAGATTAGAAAAATGTGTAGTGGTATTGAGGAATTCCTGCAACGTTGCCGGATGTGCTGGTGGATCGAGAGCAGACCTTGGAGATGTAGGTGGTGGTGATAAAGCCGAACCAGGTGACACTGATCCTGAAGATGGGGTCGAAGTACCGTTATATCTAAAACAAAAGACGTTTAAGACTTATGTGGAACTTATGAGGTATTCATCTAAATCAAATTCAAACCTGTATGTGTTATCAGAGAACTCGAATGAGAAGTCATTTTGGAAACCATTGTTTTCTTCTAGAAGTGGTACCATCAATGTGTCTTCACCTGTACTGGTGCCGCCCTCCAACGCGTTTAGCAACGACGAACTTTCGTTCTGGAAATTTACCTATATTATTTTTTCTGAATCAGCCAAATTTATTAAAGCTATACAAAACGTTGAATCTAATTTTGATTTTCGAATAACACGAACGAAGAAAGACGAGGCGTCAGTGCTCACTGTTTCTTAAGCCTGTCATAATTGGCTAAGATCTTCTGCTATACATTTAACAAGACATACCTTGATTCTCTCAGGCATAGCTGCAATAATTTGTTCAGCTAACGTGTAAACGCGATCATCTTGCTCCCCTGAAATGAAATCATCTATTCTAATTCCAAATACAGAAAGCACATTTATCTTCGATTATTGTTGATTTTTATTTTGTTCAATTCAAGCTTCTATATTTGTCATAAAAAGATTCGCCCATTGAAATTTGGTTTATTCCTTTAATGCGTTAATTCAACAATAACCGAAGTTGACATACGCACATATTCTTATTCTACACACAATAGCCATTGTCATAGCAACAACAAGTACTGACCTTGAAACACGTTCGATAAAAACCCAGTACATAAGGTTAAATTTATCGATTACAATAGGAAATCCTAGATGATCTTGAACAATCTGCCGGTTGGAGGAACAATATTGACGTTTTTAGTGTTTAAAAGATACATGCAGTAGCGACATGCAGTGTGTGGCTTAGAATATATTCTTGGGGCCAATCATAATCAAGTGTACATTTTTTTCCAATTTGAAGTGTTAACAGTAGTAATTGTGACTCGAGTATTTATTTTGTATTAAAGCGACACCGAAATACAACATCGAGTAAGTCAAACCGATTAAAATAATATGCACTCAATAGAAATTAAGACCAAAACACATACATATATAATACAAAATTTGAAGAAGACTATAACAACATTCCTGATGATAAACAAAGAAAAGGAAAATATTCACATGATATACAAATTTGAGCAAATAAAAAGTAAATCAAAATTAGAAGTATAATAATCGGTTTGGCTTAAGGAGTCTACAAACATCGACAAGGAAAGGGAAAGGAAAATTCCGCTCATACAAAAGGAATAGAGCCAAGAAGAAACTACATACAAAGTGTCTAACGACAGAGAGTGTTCACATCGAGCTACCAATGAAAAGATAGACATTGAGTCTTAAAGTGAGTCAAAGAAAGAGAGGACCAATCTGGCAACTACTACATACACAACATCGATTAGGAGGACGAGCGGAATTGGGATCCTACGAGACTGAATACGTATAGACCATTTTCATATAAAAATGTCACTCCATTAACACTAGATAATAGTTTAAATTCCGATGTCATTATTAGTTTTAGAGAAAATCAAATCTCTATTCAGAAAACAAAAGCATTTCAATAGCATTTACGAATATCCAGTTTAGTTAGGAATGCCATTTTAAAGAATAATATTAAGTGTAATTTTGTGATCAATTTGACAATGAAATAATCAGAAAACTAGATCTTCATTGGCCTTTTTAGCAATTGGTCTACACATATCCGCGAATCTCGCAGTGGACTGACCTTTTTGGGGTTGTGGTGGGGTAGCAGCTCGCGGGGGGGAAGGCGCTTCATCCGACATCCCTTCCACATCAATGATTGGAGATTCGGAACGTGGTCCATCCGCAGTGTCGCCTACAACCAACCAATCACCTCCAGTTCTCACGCTATATCCAAAGTTCCTTCTCTTCAGAATATCACTTTCAGGTAAAGGTTACAACGCCCATAATTTAGTTTAACTAATATTTAAGCAAATATTATCCATTGCTTGGACTTATTTTCAGGTTTTCATAGTGGTCTTATTTTCCTCTTCCAAAAGTTTCGACTAGTTTACATTTGTTTAATTGTCGAAACATTAAAAGGGAATAAAACGCCAATGGCTTACGAGTTAACCCAATATTTTTCAGTCAAATTACTAAGCGAAGTACATTTTACCATTCCAATAATAAAAATCACTATTTCTCATTTGAAATAACAGTGGTGCTGGTTCAATTTTCCACCTTCCAAATTCTTTTATAAAACTTTAGTGAAAACCCCCTAACAAGAACCACAAAATAAGAACAAGCGTTTTTAAATTAGAAATAATGGGTCATTTCAGTTATAACTTTCCTAATAAGCCTAATGGGATTGTTAAAATGATGATCTACAGGAATTAAAACTTGAGTACTAGCATTTTTGATTTCTAAAGTACTTAGTAAAGATCTTAGCATTTGATTTATTCATATTTTGCTTTTATCTTCACTAGAAACTGCTACACTCAAATCCTAATTCCGTAAACTAATAAAAGAAAACGCAGCAAAACATAACAATGATAAATCAGCAAAAATATTAATCATTTCAAATATTTTATTAGGCGCTGCGTGCCATTGAAAATGAGCAAATTAAAAATGAACTAACTAAATAGGATCAAAAGTACAATTAAAATTTCCGCCTTACATAGTGCCAACTCCATTTTCTTTCCGCCTTTAGAATCGTAAACGTCTTCTGATGCATCGGAATCTAACGGCAAAGACATGCTTCTCTCCCATCTATAATTACATTCAAATAAACAGAAATATTTATTAGGTTCTAATTGGTACATCTAAAACCTTGGCTTCATCTTAAAATTACCTGGCAGTGAGCCCGTCGGATTTATTATCAATAGCAGAATTGGATCTGAACGCATCTGCCATGTTAATACCGCTATCTACAGAAGGTCTCTTCACAAGGTTACTTTCAATACTGATGATGCGATTCTTCAGAGTAAGGCTGAAATTGAATTAACGGAGGAATCAAAACTCAAGTGAAATATGAATATGAAATACATAGAGCCCCAGGACAATACAATCATAGTTGATATAAGACCAATAGTGTTTAAAGAATGCATTAAAAGCGTTGGATGCGTTGAGAAAGATCAATCCACAACAAAAAGACATTTACCTTTCCGGTCTTAAGAACACTCCATCCTTCTTAGGCGGATGTATTTTCTCAAGCATCATTGCCAATTTGGTATGACCAGCATTCCTTGCGCTCGTAATAGCATCAGCTGCACCAGCTTCACATCTCCAACCAGCACTCCAACGTGCTAGAACTAAAGCTGTTTCGGTATGACCAGCAGCGCTTGCTCGCATCTGAAAATTGGATTTATTGCATTGTTTATTTTTTATTTACCTCAACACTTGATAGTTTAAATTTAGTTACCAAAGGAGTATAATTCTCGTTATCTCTAGAAGCCAAATTGATCTCTTTTTCCAAGACCATCCTGTTATCGTCTTGTTTCCATCGCAGTAAGGCTGTTGTTAATTTTGGAAATCCAATACTTGCTGCCAAGTGTAACACTGTTGGTCTGAAAAAAATATTTACACTTTATTATTTTCTATTTATTACTACAATTACATGTAGCTGTTAATGTGGGTTCCAAATTGAAACAAGGATACAAGTTTAATAAGGACTTTAATATTTAGCGCACCTCGCTTCGCAACCGTCTTTCGTCATCGTCCCACAACTACACCCGTCTCTTTCCTTCGATTCCCCTTTCTCTCTCTTGCTCGTCTTTCGTCTCTTTCACTCACTTACGTTCCGTTTTACTCTAACCCCACACATCTTATTTTAAACATATTTCCCTTTTGTTTCTCATATAAATTTCATTATGTCAGATGACTATAGTAGTCTAAATGAAATTGAAGATAAACATAACTTATGATGTTTACTATCTACACTAATGCATCATTCGTATCAACCTCTATAGCTGCAAAGCGTTCGATTTCGTAACATCGAAATATAATAGTCAAAATAAACATGTTCCCTAACTCTTTTAATTTAGATTAATTAGGTTTACAAATTAATGTTTCAGAAAAATCTAAATTCCTAATTAGTCTATTAGGTTTTAATTAGCTATTAGTTCATTAAAACGACAATTCGCTGTGGAACTTCATTACGTTTGTTTTCACGGACATAATTCCTAGAATGTAAGTAAATAAATTCTGGTACAAACCCATCATCTGCAATGTCTCCGGCAGGCGGATTAAGAGCGAAACTGGTGGAGGCGCGTGAGCTCAGTGTCTGGCAGTAGGAGACCAGCTTCTCTTCTAAATTAGGGCTGGAGTACTTAATGTCTTCCATCTGGAATTTAATAATAGTCATGATTTTATTCATTGAGGTATTTCACAAAATTTTAGGGTATATGTACTTTTTAGTGATTTTTCCCTAAGGATTTACTTCTATATAAATTTTGGTACCATATATATATATTTTAGTAATTATAATGTTGACGATACGATTTGATTTATTTTTACCAAATTTTTACTAAAAATATAATACGAAAATTTAAAATATATAATTTCGTTTTCAGAGAAAATGCATTGGGAATCAAAAGACACTTTTAATAATTAAATATTTTTAAGTAATAAATAATTTACTATTATCTCTAAGATAAAAAGAAAATCTAGGTTTTTTGTAGTTGCAATATTACACAAATAAAAGGAGAACTATTACAAATTAATCTAACTGTTTTTTCATATAAGAATCCATGTATTTTGCCACTCAGTACCTATAATACAAGTACTAACTGAAGCAGATTTTTTGTCCTTGTCTATCACAGTAAAAACAAAAGAGACAGAACAATGCATCATATTAAATTTAATTATTAGTATTATCAATAGATACGTCCAGTCATAAAACATTTTTAGTTAAAGAAACGTGTTCAAAGAATTGGGTACGAAGGAAATTCAACACATTAGCGTAAGATAAGATAATTACCATAAAGTTTTTCCTTTTACAGAGCATAGTATTGGAATATAAAAGAGATCGTAAAAAAGCAATAAGGATTGTAAAATATATAAGTATATATATATGTAGGTATTATATGTATTTTGAAACAATAAAATATGAATTTAGTGACGTGAAAAAAACGTGAAAGAGATTATATATCATCACATTTATTAGTATATTGCATTAAGTGTACAATCATTAATTTTTTAAATAAATATTGACACTTATATTTATTATTTTATATATGATAACAATCATATGTAATCTATACTAATATAATAAAGAGGAAACATTTGATTGTTTGTATGTATTGAATAGGCTCCGAAACTACTGGACCGATTTGAAAAATTCTTTTACCATTAGAATCGTACATTATCCCCGATGAACATAGGCTACAGAATATTTTCAAAAACGTTAGGGATCCGTATGAAAACTTCAATAATGTAACCCAGAGTGTGAAAAAGAATCATTATATTGCGTACGCTGCGGAAATTATTGACAATAGAGCAAAGTGATGTACTACAGTTTTATAGAGGACATCAATATCTACAAAAAAAAGTCTGTGATACCATATGTCTAACTATTACAGTTATGCCACAATAACTACTTTTTCATTTTAAAATTTAAACTTCATAGTACTTTATATCTTCATTATTACACACACGTAACCGCGGGCAACAGCTAGTAATATATAAATTATTTTCTCTTTTTTGTTTTGCTAATGAATCCCTACTGGCATTTTTTGGACTTAAAACACTCTTTATAATATAACCGTAGACGATTGTTAATAGTAAGAAAAGCATCCAGTGGGCTTATCACGAATTTTAGTCTGGCTTTCGAACCGAGTTCGCTTCAAGCGATTTGTATGGAAATTTGAGTAGCGCCACCGCGTGCGGATTTGGAACTACAATATTTTAGATACTTTTTGTTAATTTTCGAACGTCTCGATCTTTCGTTCCTTTGATAGATTGCTGGTGCTCTTTAGTCGTTAGTAAAAATTCATGATTGCTAACGGATTCATTTTACTTGTGACAGCTCGATTCGAAAGCCAGACTAAATTCGTGATAAGCCCACAGGAGTCACTTCCGATATGCCGGCTATTTGTAAGGTAATTGGGCTAATATTAGAATTAAAAATCTATTACAACTGCCTATACTATTTTATAAGCAAATAATTGACCGGCAACTTGGAAATACAAGGTAAAAACATTATTATTAATAATTAGTAAGTCGAATAGGTGATTAAAACAGTTACACTCAATATAATCAACGATGAAAATGCAAATAACACTAACTGAGTAAATGGAACTAATTTTACATATAAATTTCCTCATAAAATCTAATTTTCTTTAAATCTATACTAATACTAATATTATAAAGTGGAAAGATTTGTATGTGTGTAACGAATTGACTCAAAAACTACTGTACCAATTTCAAAAATTCTTTCAGCATTTGAATGCTACATTATCACTGATCAATATAGGCTATATAAATTACAGGAAAAAATAAGGATCCTTACTAAAACTACAATAATGTAAGCCAGGTTGCAAAAATTGTCATAAAAGGCAGGCGTCGCGTCGGTTGAAATATGAAACATCATTAAACTTCATAGTACTTTATATCTTCATTACTACGTGAACGAAGTCGGGGGCAACAGCTAAAATTAATACAATAAAAAATAACAAATGAACTCGAAAACGAATGCCTACATTTTAATATTATCATATATATAAATAAATAAATATTACAGACCGCTGAAACAATTTATTTCTCTTTATTATACCTACATATTGCTGAAATCGAAAAGGAGCTTTATTGTAAATAAATGCCATTATCTTTTACTAAATAATCTCATATTAAATGGAGATAAGGTGACAAGGATTTAGAAGAAGAATAAGAAGGTATTGTGTATTATTATTGGCATTTATATATATATATATATGTGGGATCAAGGGTGAAACGGAACGTAGGTGAATGAGAGACGAAAGATGCGAAAGAGTGAGAAAGGGGATCGTAGGGAGAGACGGGAGTGTTGGTTGGACGACGGCGAAAGACGGTGTGTGATTTGCAAGGCGGTGTTTATTTTAATTATTAAAAGACGTTATTGAACTCGAAGCTGTATTTAATTTGGAACCCACATATATATATGGATTACTGGTATTTATATTATAGGCATCGAGGTACTTTGGTTCAGAGATTTTTTAGGGAATTCGTACATAAAGCTTGCGTCTTCACAACCTTCGCTACAGAATTGGTGCATAAAGCTTAGGTGTACAAATTGTGTCGTCTTCTGTTTTGGGTTGTATAGTAGTTACTTTTAACAAGATTACAGTTAGTTCTATCGATAATAAAATCGTATAATTCTCAACAACACTTTAAATAATGTTCATAATATTGTTATAGACTTGAAGGTTATGGGCTACATACACTCATTGACCACACGTTTGTTTATATGCGAGACTGAACTATGGATAAATAATGTTGTCATACGGGTAGTCTCGCTACGACCATATGGTGGTAAATCGAAACGGTCGAATTGAAATTAACGCAATCGCAAACTGCAAATTATAGCAAGTACATAAAACAATAACCCAAAGTCCAAATAAAATTTATGGACTTAACTAAAATATCAGATTTATTATATGATAAAGAAAACAAATAATATGAACGTTATCCTAAAATAAAACAAAATCATGGTCACCTCAGTAAAATATAATATATTGATAATTATATAAAACGGAGCAAATTTAGTTTTCAATTAGGCTCAAGCCAAAACGAACGTTCTGGTTTTTAAAATGAAGTTTATTTGTCGCGGTGTTTTCTGGTGAGTTAATTTTTAGATATTTGTTTTTCTTTTTTATTTCTATTTAATTTAACAATTTTAATTTTTAAAATTGAATTCAGCGAGATATTTTTACATAAAATAATATAAAACAGCGTGTATTTAAAATTAATTGAATGAAGAAAGAAGAAAATATTTATGTTTCGGTTTTTTAAACAGGTTTTGCGCGTTCACGTTTGTGCATAGTAAAGTACACCGCGACGGTACCGACTTATTCCCTGATGATTTCCTGTTTGGGGTTGCCAGCTCTTCATACCAGGTCGAAGGGGGGTGGAATGAAGGAGGTAATACATTTTAAATAGGAATAAGTCTTACCCAAAACCATATTACTTACGTCCTAGTACAAAATATATGTGAATTTACAGGAAAATCCATGTCTGTATGGGATTACCAATTTCACGTGAAGCATATAAATGAGGGCGAAAAATGCTGGATAGATGATTGCTCTGACGGAGACGTTGGCACGGATTCATATCACCAATACAAACGCGACGTTCAAATGCTGATAGAATTAGGCGTTGATCATTACCGTTTCTCTATATCATGGCCCAGAATCTTACCAACCGGATTTGCCAATAAAATAAACGAAGAAGGAGTTGAATATTACAATAATCTAATCAATGAATTACTTGAAAATGATATCATACCGTTAGTGACTATATATCATTGGGAATTACCACAAGCTCTGCAAGATCTCGGAGGATGGGCTAATCCTTTAGTCGCTGATTGGTTCAGAGAATATTCTAGAATTTTATTTGAATTATTTGGCGACAGAGTTAAACATTGGATAACTATTAACGAACCATTGATGGTTTGTCAAATGGGCTATGGTGATAAACTGATGGCACCCGCGATAGTATCCAAGGGAATTGGTAATTATTTATGTTTCAAGAATCTTCTTTTGGCTCACGCTGAAGCTTATCATCTTTATGATGATGAGTTCAGAAATAGTCAGAATGGTATAATTGGTATTACTATTAATTTGATGTGGTATGAACCATTGACGGATTCTAATGAAGATGCTGAGGCTGCCAAAGATTTGCGGGCTTTTGAGGTAAGTGTTTTGAACATTATTAGCAAACATGTTAATTGACCTTCTGAAAACTAAATAATGTATAATATCAGGCTTATGAGATACCAATTTGCTTTGTCCCCAGAACTGGCCGGCAGATCCAATATTTTCCAAAAACGGAAACTTTTCTGAAAGAATGGCAAATAGAATAGCCGAAAGAAGCAGAGAGCAAGGGTTCCCGTATTCCAGACTTCCCGTGCTGACTGAGAAGGAAGTGGATTTCATTCATAATTCAGCAGACTTCTTTGGATTAAACTATTATTCTACTTATGCATTGTATAGAAATGCATCTGTACCTGACAAACGACAGCAAGGCTATAATGGTTTATTGGGTATTTATGGAGTACCATCATATGTCGATGACGTGAACGCATCTATGACCACAAAGCCAGAATATAGAGAGTCATTTAAATTTACTGTAAGCTGTATTACATTTACTAGCCTCGCCATTATACATCGATTTTCAAACCGACTCTTGTTACCGATCTCTGCAGTTATACGTTAACTATACTTTAACTTAATATCAACTAGGAAAAAATTGACTTCAAATAATTCCGTTGAATTCCAGAACTATCCACCCGGCTTTTACAAACTCCTCAAATACATCCAAGAAACGTACCAAAACCCACCAATAATAATAACAGAAAATGGATATCCGATCGAACGTACCTTAAACGACGATAAACATGTGGATTATCTAACGGGACATTTGAAAGTGTTGAAGAAAGCTATGGATGAAGGCGTCCAAGTCACTGGATATACCTATTGGAGTCTCATGGATAGTTTTGAATGGGGATCTGGTTATACGTAAGTCCATGTCTTTAAATAAGCCGCATAGTTTTCTTAATATTAAAAAATATAAACTTTTCAGAATCAAATTTGGCCTATACGATGTTGATTTCAATGACGCAGCTCGTCCAAGGATACCTAAGAAATCAGCTCAAGTATACGCAGATATAATAAACAGCAGAAAAGTGCCTGTCTAAAATACAAATATAACATAACATAATGCATATAATATATTAAATACATATCATACCAATAAATACATATTCATATGACAAGAGTGTATATCTTTATTAAAAACGAAAGAATTCATCATTCGTCAATTTTCTAATTAATTTTGAATTTCGAATTCTCGACTCAAAGGTACCAAAATTTTAACCGGACCTTTGATCTCCAATTATCTTCATTGGCCTGACAAATGGACAAATTTCAAAGACATATAGTTTTACCTGATTACAATCGTCCAGAGGCTCTTCCTTGATCTGAAGCTTTCCATGTAGTCTGTGCATCTTCTGAACCAATGTAAATCTTGGCAGATCTATCGATGGTAACGAAGCTGACGCAGAAGAAGCTGATGTTGCCGGAGATGGTCCGAGTTTATACTCAAAGGCTACAGCATTCGAAACCACACGGCCTCCTCTTGCTACTTGTAACGCTGCAAAACCTGCTTCGTGAGCTGAAACAGGTGTTGAGAGTGTTGACTTGGCTGCTGTTAGACAACGTTAGACTATACCTAATGGATTACAAACCTGGACAATAACACCTTAAGAGACCATTTTGTACTAGGATAGAAGGTACGGGGTAATTATCAAATAATACGGTGTAGGCATCAGCGCAATCGGTCCATGGTCCAGCAACTAGGACTTTAACACCACCCTCAGAATATGCCCATTCTGGTGAATAATCTGTGATATTCATAGTTGTTTCATTACAGTCCATTTTTTCTTCGTGGGGCACAGTTTTGCCTCTAGTGTTCTGAAAATGTCTTTAATTTCAGCACTGGATACCAAAAAGGAACAAAATACTATTTGTTATCGAATTAATTGAAGTCAATTGCTTGAAATTGGGTTATAATTTAGAATTTTAAGTCCTATAATTATTTATTTCTTTTTGTAATTAGGTAAAAGCTTGAGCAAGCAACTGATACAGATTTCAAAATATAATTTAAATTTTAAAATCAAAATTACTTAATAATAATTTCATAATGCAAATAATAAAAAAAATGGCACTCACAATAAACTTGCTTACCAACTGATGAGTGGTCATCGTGGTAGGATCCATTATTTCCAATTCGGGGAAATCCCCGAGCATATCAAATGCATCTAAATTGACAAATACATTGTCATCTACCACATGAGTTGGTGTAGCCACTGCTTCACAGCTTTCTATAAAGTCCATTGTATCAATGCCAGACACCATGACGTTTCCGGGAGCATCCGCCTGCCTCACCACCCCGTTTCTATCTAGTTCACAAGTTGGCATATTGGCTGATAGTGTCTTTTGTATATCTTCATGTGACAATTCTAATGTTTCATCAAAGAAGCCAGTTGAGGTACCGAGGTGTTGTCCATCCGGACCGAGCAGTACCAACGTTTCATCACAGTTTTCTGTTATGCCAACTTTGTTATCCAATCTTTCGATTAAATCGGGAAATCTAGACGGGGTAGCCGGAGCACTAGCGACTGTTACTTGGTTTCGAGTACGAGGCTCAACTTTAATCTCAATATCTTCCACTTTACTTTCAGTTACTTCGAACGCAGAATCTGACGCGTGTCTACATGAAATCGTTTGATTTTCCTGTATTTCTCTTTTCAAGACAAATGTCGGTTTGTACTGATGTCTATAACGGTCCCTTGGTTCCTCACAAACGAATGACGTCACAGACAACGGAGACACTAATGACGAATGCTGTTGTGTTCCACTCGTAGTACCATTCAATATGAGAAGACCACCTCCACCTTGAAGCTGCCCTAGAGACAGTAGCAACGGCGAGGAGTTTTGCTGAGCAGCCCTATGATCTCTTGTATACTGCCTTGGTGGAGCTAAAGGCCTTGGAGAAGGTCCAGTTGTAGATGACACTTGTTGGTCTGACGGCGGTGGCTTCGCTGATTGTATTCTACGATGAGGATGAACACACGTCCTTGAGTCTTGGCAAGTGGAGTCTGGACAACCACATTCGAGTTGTCTAGCCAATGCGGCTGCACGAGCCGCTCTCTGCTTCTCCATTAATTGTCCTACGATAGCCTCTACTGTTTCTGCTGTCTAAAAACATGAATAGACATAAGAAATAGAATAGAATGAATGCAAATTTAAATTGTATTAATAAAACTTACTGAAATCTCCAACTCGTTGTTAATATCGGGCTCATCTTCGCTAAAGACTGTAAAATTAAAACAAACTACATAATAATTAATATGAAAATGTTCAAGAGCGACGTAACTAATTGATTTTAGAAGCATCTTACGGTATCTCTCAAAACTGTTACTTTAATTTTCTAAACAAAAATATTCATAACAAAGTAGCTTCTTACTATTATGTTTTAATTAAAGGTTCTATTTTAATACCAGTACTATAACATTTTCATAGCATCTACTAAAGTTTCATTCATTACATGCATAAGTTATTAATGAAGATGATTTATCTTCTGAAAATACGTAATAAACATACATGTCTTAACTTTCAACTACCTATATATATATTAAATTAAAATGCTACCTAAAATAGAACCTCTTAGGCTCGAAAACACGTCTTTTTTCTTAAATTTATCAATCTAGATTTGAACCTAAGGCATTAACCCTTCGTCGGGCGCCCCTCAAAAACTCCTTAGATCGAGCGCGGTGTGCTTGACGGGCTCATTGAGAAAATTGATGATTAAATTTTTCTAATTAAATCTAAGATGAAAATCAAAATCAATCTTTATTATTGGAGTGTTTAGAAATAAATTTTATACAAATGTAATAGAAATATTGTTTTTTTCCCCTTTAACACGTTAAAGACCGCATTCTCACCGATGGGCATGATTTAAATATATACAATACAAAAAAAATTTGAAAAATAATACACGTAAAAAAAATGTCAGTCCATATGTGAAAAACGTCAACGTGTTAAATCAGATTAAAAACTAAAAGACTTCATAAAAGAATTCATAGAACCTATAATTGCAGTGCCTGTGAGATCGACCGCGCCCGACGGAGGGTTAAATATCTGATTGGTAATTATAAAATTCTTATGAGCGTTTATTTCTATATAAAATATAATTAAACGCATACTCACACATTGGCTTTAATTGGCTGACCAGCTCGTCCTTCGTCCATTCTTTTTTGTCAGCCCACAGCGCGAGACTCGGAGCAACCGTCGCCATTTTATTGTCGTCGGGATACGGCACGTTTAAATAGTGTACCAACACTATGTCGGGATTCTGGAACATTCCACGATTCGTACATTTAGTTATTATAACCGATTACTAATTGTAATCCTTATAGTATTAAAGTAATATAACAATAATAAATCCTTTATTGCTTTAAAAATAATAATGCTAATACAATTTAGCACATAAGAAACAAATTGGCGATCTTATCACTAAAAGTAATTTCTAACCAATTGTCACGGGAGAAATTAGTATCGAGTTTGGGTCGACTCTATTTTATCCTCCCCACTATATAAATGTGAATGTGAGTTGTTTTCACGCAACAACTACCTAACCGATCATCATGAAACTTTGTACAAATATTTTTGGAGGTACTAGAAGTAACATAGGATACTTGTATTAAAAAAAAATATTTTTTACTATAAGTTTCCAATTGACTATAGTTTCAGCTGTTTGGAGTTTTTCTATGTTTATTTTTATTTCCGTCTGTCATTTTTATATATGCAGTATAAAACTATTTGAGTTTTTGAGGTTAGATCATACTGATTCATTTCTATTGAAATGATCTCTGATACTTATTTAATGACTACTACTTAATACTAATGCGAGCGAAGCCGCGGGTAAAAACTAGTAATTAATATATTATATAAATATAATACAATAAATAATATACATAAATATAAGTAAACTAAATACTCATTATTCGAACACATTACCAACGTGATTTCATGAAAACAGTTTCATGAAAACAGTTTCATGTGAAAATTATGTGTGAATTTCAATTTTCCGATCGTATTAAATTCCTTCGAGCCCTCTTTCCGTGATTGCTTTAAATGTCATGCTTATAATTGAATTTCTGAGTGCCTCCCATTCCCAACGTTTACACAGACTGACAATCCCCTTTTCCATTATTACTACTACTTTGAAATAAGTATTAAGAATCTATGTATATATATAAAAATGAATGTTTGTCTGTGTGTCCTTTATAGAATCATAAACATGTGATGATCTTTAGCAAAGTTGTTGTGCTTGAGCCCACGAAGGTTTCTGAGTTGGTACGACCAATTTCCGACAGATGGCGCCTCTGTCATTCCAATGAATTTCATATATTGCCGTGACAGTTCATGACAGCTCACATTGAACAGACAATATTGTCGTCAATAAAATGACTCAAAATGAATTAAATATTTGTGTAATGTCTTTCCTTCTTTATTTAAGTTGGTGGCGTAGCAACGCGTGTAGGGTACAGCTAGTTTATTATAATTATGTTCATGGCAAACTAGTGTGACTGAGATGATTGTGTGTATGTTAGTGTTCAATTTTAAACATGCTTTAGAATTAAGCAAACAACCTATGAGTATACTAATCATATGCCTTTCTGAAATCTCGTAGATTCAAACCATGCGCAAGAGCATATGCTAAAGCCGTCATTACGGAGGCCAATTCAATAATATTAGAAAACAAAGCTCCCACTTCCAATTAAGTTGAAAATTTATGAAACTAAAAAATCCATTTAATGTAACATGGGCAAACAGCCAACAGGAATACGGAAGACACTGAAAGTAAAACGAAGCACTAAAGAAGTTCTGACTCAAGGAATTGATCTGTATCAAGAAAAAGAACTTTTTTTTTGCTATATATAGGTACGTAGATCTACAAATAAACTATATTCGTTTTAAATTCACGACAATCTATGGGACTAATGTATCTATCTATAGTTGAAGAAAATATCAAAGCTATTTATACTTTACTACTACAAATTAAAATACAAGAAACATCTGAATTCTAACTTTTATTAGCAAATAAATGTTCTTTCTTTTGTTTTTCTTAAATATAATAATAGATACATTTTTGTATATTTTTCTTACAATTTCTTACACAATAATCCCAGTCCACTGTTTTCTCATTAAAATAAACATCCAGAATAAACACAAATATAAATATTTCTTTTCTGTCGAACTCGAAACCTTTGTATCTCCTATTGGTGTGTTATAACATATACTAATCATAGTTAACATTTATAAAAGGCATAAGAAGTAATATGAACGAAAAATTACTATCTTGAGTCGATGCTTGAAATATTAGAACAGTGGGCTTATCACGAATTTAGTCTGGCTTTCGAATCGAGCTGTCACAAGTAAAACGGATCCGTTAGCAATCGGGATCATGAATTTTTACTAACGACTAACGAGCACCAGCAATCTGTCAAATGAACGAAAGATCGAGACGTTCGAAAATTAACAAAAAATATCTATTATAGTTCCAAATTCGCACGCGGTGGCGCTGCTCAAATTTCCATACAAATCGCTTGAAGCGAACTCGGTTCGAGAGCCAGACTACAATTCGTGATAAGCCCACAGCTTGAAATAAGATAAATATTAAAATACACAATTGATTATTTTCATTAATTACCTCTCCCTGTGTTTTACTTGACCCAACAATGTTTAAAGGGCCAAGAAGGGACGAACGCTCCTAAATAAACATCACCCTTTCTTTACATTCCATACTTTATTGGGGAAACCGGGAACGGAGCGCCGGGAAAACGGATGAATACTCAAGGAAATATAAAACACACGCTCGACACTTCAACTAACATTATTTTCTTTTTATACGACAATTTCTTAGATATATTTCGTGATATGATGGCGACAATTGAACTGAAAACAATATATATCTCTGTTTGTATCTTAATAAAAATTAATTAATTAATTTGGTTCAACCGGGAATCGTACCTAGTACCTTTATGTAAAAGACTGCCTGGCCATTCATTTTATTACATTAGCAGTCAAAAATAGTTTTTACATATAATTATTTTGGTTTTATTGCAGACTAGCGGCCCGTCCCGGCTTCGCACGGGTGGATATATATTTTTTAAACATTTAGAATTTTATAAAAAGCGATGACTGACATTTTATGGCAATTTTTGGCAACCTTGCGTTACATTATTGTAGTTTTAGTAAGGATCCTTATATTTTTCCTGTAATTTATATAGCCTATATTGAACAGTGATTAGATTTTGAGCGAATTCGTTACAAACGTACAAAAATACAAATCTTTCCTTTTTATAATATTAGTATAGTTAATGCAACCTACAGCGCACTCATATTCAAATAATTCACAATATTTTAATTTCTAGTGTAAGGGAAGTTGTTTTGTTAACATAGCACACTGTAATATCTAACAATTTGTCTTCGAAATGGTAGCAATAAACATTCCAAAATTATTTATGTAATAGCTACTATATAGGGTTGACTCTCGCCACTGCTGCACGTGTTCGTGTATTTTTTATAATAATTTGTCTTAATAATTATGCTCGCCTGTGTAACTTTTAGGAACGACATTTTATTTTATTACCCACACATAATTAACCGCTATTGAATCTTAAAATCTTAAAAATTGATGTTTTTTTTTGTTGTTTTTTTTTGACATGTACATGACATGAAACCGTGAGCTAAAGTAATATTTGAAAAAAGTCATAGTTACCTGTAAAAGCCAATAGCACCTTCGATGGAACGTTGGCAGTATGGCGGAGTGGACATAACACCCGTAGATGCACTGAAATTAAAAATATAAAAATAATGTAAAACTTTATCGCGACTATTACAATAGTTTAGACTTTTAAGATTAACGCAACCTCTTTGGCATTAGAGGAAATGAGTATTTAAATAAATTATGCATCTATTATATATATATATATATATATATATATATATACCCTAGGATTGATACCCTATATTGCTCTTGCTGTACCTACTTATTAAGCTAATAGCCAACAGTCTGCCTACTCTTCTTTACTCCCTTCTGTTAGTGATTAAATAACTTCCAAAACAAACATGTGACGTCACTAATTTTAATTCTTGAAAAAAAAAAGAATTCTTTTCAACATTCGAGTTACCAAGATAGAATTTTCTCTGGTTTTATTGTCGCTCGTGACCTCTCGCCCGACTGGTTTTACAGTTGAAAAATGGCTCAGGAAGCGAGATCGTGAATTGAGAAATTTGACTTTACCCTGATGAATGAATTTTGTTGAAGTTTCCAGAACGTTCTGGCTGAACTTCACTTACTTAATCAAGAAATATCATTTGTCTTCAAACTTTGTGTAATATTATAAATGTGAATGTGAGTTTGTTTGTTACGTTTTCACGCAACAACTACTTAACCGATCATCATGAAACTTTGTACACATATTTTTAGAGGTACTAGAAGTAACATAGGATACTATTTTTATTTTAAAAAAATAATATTTTTTATTATAGTATCCAATTGACTATAGTAAGATATTAAGTATAGTTCTATTGAAATGATATCTGATACTTACTTAATGACTTAAATGCGAGCGAAGCCGCGGGTAAAAGCTAGTAATAAATAAAATAGAGAAGAAATACCAAGACAAGGTGTTTTTATAGCAATCTTCAAATCCACACTTCTCCTGATGTTAATCTAGAGCAGCGGTTCTGATTTATATGTATTTATGAATAATCATATTGCAATGTAATATTACGAATATGTAGATGTAACCTTATAATCTCCCTTTGGTAGGTATTTTTTTTCAGGAATTTAACCCTAGGGTTTCGTGGAACACACTTTGAGAATGGCTGATTTAGAGTGTTCCATAAGCAGAGACATCTGTCATCACAGACAGATATCCACATGCAACAATCGAATCCACTGTTCCAAAACGCGACTATAGTAGGTAACTTCATGGGAGTATAGCTTGACAGCGGTGGTAATACCCTGGGACTAAATCTCACCAAAATATGCCCAAATAAAAGGATATTAAGCTGGTTCTTTTTCCTAAAAGAAATACTTTTCAAGTAGTATTGATTGTTTATTTGAAAAGAACGTACGTTTGGCATTGATAGATTATACTGATAATTTTGTAGTAATAAACAAATAGATTTTCTATTATATATTTTTCATACTTCAGCTTTCTTTGTAAGTTTATATGTACTATAAAGTGTGTAATAAAAAATTATTATAATATTTACACAAATTATTTTTAATTATTTAAAAACCAACAACAGTCTTACAAATTCAGTGTTGCCAGTAAATTTCGTTCCCTTTTCCCTGTTTCAGGGATAATATAAATTAATTTGTCTTCTGCATTTCTCTATAATTCGAAGCATGGAAAAGATCGTTTCTTAGCGATAAGGTCGCTATCTCCTTACTCACTTATATCTATATTATTTTTTCTTTATTAATAAGTAATAAATAAACATAAATAATAAATAAAATAAATCTGGGAAAAACTTGAACGCTATAAGCCAACGGTTCTCAAACTTTTTTGGCGAAGGAAAAAGCCTTAATATAATTATAAAAAACTGATTTATATGTATTTATGAATAATCATATTGCAATGTAATATTACGTAATATTTAGTTGGAATATTTAGACGTAACCTTATAATCTCCCTTTGATAGGTAATTTTTGCAGTATTTTAGCCCTAGGGTTCCGCGGAACACCACTTTGAGAATGGCTGCTATAGGCAATACTGTTTAAAGTAACAACGCAATTGTTGCGTTAAAATAAACAGCCTGTATATTATGTAGATAAAAGTTTTCTTAGTTGGTGTTTTTGTAGAGAAGCTTCCAGAAGCAATACTGTCTCGACTAATTTTCTTACAGAATCTCCCCCGACATTGATTCATTCTTTAACTCTGCTAAAATACTTTTTGTGGGTTAACATTGAATTTATTTTTGACATTTAAGCCGGCGCAATAGTAAGCCGTAAAAGTCCCATTTTCAAGTACTAACTACTGCTGTATTACTTTTAATTACTCTGTTTTATATTCTCTATTTCTTTAACTATTAATCCCTACTAATATTATAAATGTGAATGTGAGTTTGTTTGTTACGTTTTCACGCAACAACTACTTAACCGATCATCATGAAACTTTGTACACATATTTTTGGAGGTACTAGAAGTAACATAGGATACTTTTTATTTAAAAAAAATATATTTTTTACTATAGTTTCCAATTAACTATAGTTGCATTGCAGCTGTTTGGAATTTTTCTATATTTATTTTTATTTCCGTCTGTCATTTTTATATATTATTATATTGCATTGTATTATATATAGTAATTTTTAAAATTTCTAATCCCAGCCAAGCAAGAAAATATAGTTATTTCTATTGAAATGATCTCTGATACCTATTTAAAGCCTTAAATGCGAGCGAAGCCGCGGGTAAAAGCTAGTATATTATATTTTGAAACCGTACTTTAATTAAGTATAGACATTTACTAAATTTTATTACAAAGTACGATTAATACGAGTATAACTTGATATTTTAACACTGAACAACAAAATTACCATCACACTAAGATACATCAACTTCCTTAGTAAAATGCGGTCAGTATCATATCTCCAGCGTCATCTTCTAAATATGAATTCCCAAAACAATATATAAGAGGTACGGAAAGCACTTTGCAAGCCGCTGCTGTGTCTACTCCACCTGCTTCACATCATTCTATGTTCAGTGCACACAGAACGCACGTGACCTGACCTAAAAGGGGACGTATTCTTGTGTAATCGATCACAATACGAATTAACATTTTTAATATTAATTCGGTATTATAAGAGTGGTAGGCAGACTGATGATGGCATTAGCCCAGTATGCCGTCCTGGGGAAGTACCACCACTTTCAAGCGGAACACCTGTGAAGTGACCTAGTCGCGTTTCGAGATCAGCTTGGAAGTAGCCGGGATAACGAGAGGAGTGTGCCCTGTAATTTGGACAGAGCACATTCGTCTCCTCAAGCCGGCATAGTGGAGTCGACTGTTGCGCACGGACATCTGTCTGTGGTAACAGTTGTCTATGCTCATGGACCGCACTCTAGCTTAACATCAGGCGGAATGTGGTCATATGCTGGGCTATTATAAAAAAAAATCCACCATGCCACACGTGAAATTAAACCAGAAAGACAATTCCTTCCTCTTTCGTTATATCGTTATATCTAGCTTTCTAGTTGAATCTAAAAATCAAGAAAATATCTCAATAGAGTTTTTGGCGGAATTTATCGTAAATATTGTACATTAATATAAAACCAATATAATAAACAAATACACTAATAAAACAGAAATGTATTTCGAATTGGAATCGAATATATAAGAATAAACCACTAAGATCGACACTGTGGGGAAAAGGAAACCCAAAACAATTAGGTATTGATTTAAAATTCTTTTCGAGTAGGTATATCTAGATATACGTTCTAGATTTGATTAGACATTTTTATTAGAGATGTTCCGACTAGTCGGCCACTAGTCGGTAAAGCCGACTATCCGGCCACTATCGTAGTCGGCGACTAGTCGGCGACTAATCGGTAAAAAGCGCCGACTATCCGGCTTCTTACTTTGTGTCTATTTCTCAATAAAACGTATGTGTTACTTCCTTGTAAAGAAAATATATTGATGACATTCAACAAACAAAATAAGTATCTTAATTAAAAAACAAATCAACATAATATTTAATGACATATATTGCAATACTGCGTGATGATATTTTAAACTATCGTCAAACTAGTGAGCTGTAAAACACAATTGTTATTTATATTTGTCCACGTGTCAGTAGTGACTGAAATTGCAGCGAATCAGCTGTAAACGAAGCGTCACGGGAATCCCCTAAACCGTAGTCGGCTTGGCCGATTAGTCGGCCGACTAGTCGGCTTATTTACAACCGACTAATCGGCTAGTCGGCTAGTCGGCCAAAGTCATAATCGGCACATCTCTAATTTTTATTTTATTAGAAGATTTCGTACTATTGTTGAGTTTACATCTTAGACATCTAAATAAAAAAATATTTTAAACTCTATATAGCGACACTTAAAGGAGAGTTGACGTTAAATAGAGAGAAAAATATGTATTTACTAATAAAGTATAAAGAACGTTCATAGCTGCAGTTCTTATTAATTTCTGCAATTTAGAAAGTAGTTTATTGCTTAATAATGACATATTATTGTTGTTATTTAGAGTGAGTGGTGTTAAATGGAGTTTTTTATGTGGTTTCTATTCATATAATTCTAGTATTTAAAAAAAACTAGATTTTTTACAATTGACAATTAATTTTTGTACTAAAGCGTAATATTACTTCAAAGAAAATGAATACTAACTAGTGAAACAAAAATTTCAGAACTTCCCAGTTTCCTTTTCCCTTGTCAGTTTCAGGCAGATATTATTCCTACTTTTTTTTTAAAGAAAACTGAAAATATCGAACTTATTGGAAAACCATCTCAAGTAGTTTCTTTACCTATCCCTAAAATCTATCCTAATTTATCTAACCACACTGCATCTGATATTAGGCTACAATGTGGTCCATGAGCGGATATAACTGCTACACACCCACTATGCCGGCTTAAGATGAAAAGTGTAATCATCATTTTATTTGTTTATTGACGTCAAATAAAGATAATAGTTTGTTTTCTATTAACAATAAATAAAAAAAAAATAAGAAAACAGGTAAAGCCAGTAGATCAAATAGTATGTACATTTCTTGTAGAACACAATTGATAAAGTCAGAAGAATCATAACTTCTCTTCTTTTATTTTTACTTCTAATCAAACACTTCTTATACTATTAACACTAGATTTACCAGAGCAGTCAAAATGACTGGTCTTGCAAGATCAAATTAAAATTCCTACTGCGTGTAACATTTTCTTTAATTCTTCTAATCTTCTTTAATTTATAACAGAAGAATTAGTTTTATGAATTTTATATTATTTTATATATATATTTGTAACAAATATATACTTTTTTTGGTTTTGGTAGAAATAGGTATATTTAAGCTGGTAAATCTAGTGTTAAATATAGTTCTCTCTCTCAGATTCTATCTCTTACCAAAAAGAATTTTAATTTACCTAATATATCGCTATCTCTTATGGCTTTCTTCACTATCCGTAACTCAATAAGAAAGAAATGCTGAAAAGAAAATAACCTACTGAAACAGTAAAAAGTTTCAGCAATTTCTCTGCCAAAATGCAATATTTCCAAACTCGGAATTAAATTGGTTAGAATTAAAATCTACAAACTGGGTTAGCAGAATTTCAATTGCGTACAAAACTATAGTCGCGTTGAAAAATAACCTTTACTGTGTGAAAGTTAAAGACGTGAGTATTTATTATGAAATGCTAGAGTACCCTCAAACACATTGATTTTATTTGAAAAGTTTTTATCTGATTCATTATCACGTGTTCCAAGCGAGACGTGATATTCAATTTTGCAGACAACTGGCATTATTTCGCTGATGCCTAATTTGTTTGGCGTGTTTTTGTAGTTATAATCAAATTAAGCTTTCAAATTCATTTAAAGTCGATAATTAGTGAAATTATTTTTCGTGACGTCACTTTTTGTTCCTACTATAATATCTATAGAATTATTTATCACTTTTTTTAAAAAAACCTCTCTTTTATTCTCTCAATTGTCAATTATATTAAAGGATTTTGTAATGAATAAAGGGATACTGGGCGATACAGAAGTTACGCTAATCTTCTTGTATCTAAATTCTTCTTCTTCTTTTTTTGCAGTAGCCCAAAATTACAACCAATACTAGTGACACATAAACAAAAGTCACCTTCATTATGCCCGCTTGAGAAAAGCCTGTTAAGCTCAGGTGGCTATTTATTGATCATAAATATATGCCTATCTAGGGTATTTAAAAAGACAATACGAAATAGAACAAAAAATCAATTACGAAGAAAAAAACAACAAACACAAGTAGTAGTAAGTAGCCACACTACGACAAGGCCTGGACACGCGTGGTCGCAACCCGCAAACAGCTACCCATGCTTACTATTTGCTGTCATATAGACTAATAGATTTAACTTCTCATGAAATGTGAAATGTATATAGATTTTAGTCATCCGATTATACCTTAAAACAAACATGACCAAATAACATTTTTTTATTCATATTTCGAATTTATTTAGACTGTTTTCAAGTTTCATCTTCAAGACTATTATCCCAAACTACGAACAACAATACAGTCGTAATAACACGAATAAATTGAAGCTCCTAACTTTAGAAAACAAGCCACTACATCACTAAAGCTATTATTTATAAAGTAAAATTAAATAAATCAAATGAAACAGTCTATGTTTGAAATAGCAATGAAACGGCCGGCGGGCGTAGCAATGAAGCAAATTGGCCCATTTTTGGGGTAATTTGCGGTCATCTAACGCCGAAGAGCCTTCGAGTGGGCGGTGCGGAACACTTACCCTATTTTTTAGAAATATTAATGACTTTAGACATATAGTTTTTATCATATTAAATAAATATTGCCAAGTCACATTATGAATACCACAGAAGTATGTCTGCAGGCAACAGTCGCTGGCTTGATATAGTATAATGTATATTATACAACCAATATTGGCGAACGCAGCCTCCTTTTGACTTTTATAAATTATGTTAAGTTGTATAAAAATCGCGATCGCCAACAACTAATATCATACACTGATTTTATCGATTAAAGCTAAATAAAAAAATAAGTCAAAAATTGTTTTTATATTTTAAATCTCAGTTACATATTTGCGTGATCATCAAACCAACAAATCAAATATGATTCTACCAGTAATAGCATTTTCGCATCACGTGATTTTACTGATTGCAATTCCGTGTCAATTGCAAATATTCGATGTTTTTGCCAATAAAGTTGTTAATTTTTGTGTGATAAAGTACAATTTCGGGGCGTATATGCACTATGTAATGATTTTATACAATAAGTAAACATAAAGATACAAAATGAAGATTGAAGCTAACAGAAAAACTGAAAATTATTTTTAATCCAATCTTTCAAACGTAACAACCGTGAAGTAAGTTCCCTTAAATCTAAAAAGCATGTAGCAACTTTTATTTTTTCTGGTTTTGTCGTTGTAGCCAATAGAGTAAGTGGACTGTATCAAATGAAACCTCTTGAAAATTCTATTTACACTATATTACCAATCTCTTATAATCTAAGCACACACATCCGTTCCCATTCGCAACCAACATCCAAGTCCGCATTCGCACGTCCCTCGCGTTCCTCTTTTGTTTCATTCCAAATTCAAATTTACGGTTTTATTTATAAAAATATATACACTATTAACACTGTCGCCGCAACCTCTTTTCTGTCGACGACACTAGTAACTATCCTGGTATAGAAAACTAGGTTTAAAACTAACACAAGTTTGCCTACCACTTTCAACATTAACTTCTTAGAATAATCAGAGAAAAATGCATGCAAACAAACCTTAATAGAAACCGCGAGTTTGCTGTACTTGCAAATCGGCAAATCGGGTTCCTGGCGGGAGAACTAGCAAGCGATTGTTGGCCCCAGTCCAATACACCTGCCCGCACGCGAACTCTAACCATTTTTAACATTCTATGAGTCTAACAAGGACGTACTTAGTTGAGTAGAACGTAAAATATTATACTGGAATTGATAGATGGAGTGTTCCAGTTTGAGACAACTTTCGATACTCTATTATTATACAGGCTGTTTAGTACAAGCTTTTATATACGGCATGTTTTTTTTGCATTAATACTAGACTGCCGGAGCCAATTTATGATTTCATTGCTATCATAAGAAATATAAGTAAAATAAAGTCCGCGTTAAATGTATTTTAAAAATAAAACATATATTTAAAATTTGTTTTGAATAAAGATTTGTAGCGGTTGTCCCTGCAAATTAAGAAGATTTTAGGTTTTTGACATTTCATGTGTCATGTCTTCTTTTTTTTTTTTCTTTTGTTTTTTTACTTGTCAAATAGCTTTGTGATATATAAAATCTACTTAAATCTGCTTTATTTTCCATATATCAAACAACTGACAATCTATTGTTTAAATTATAAACATTGTGTTTATAATTTAATTTAAAATATCAACATATATAGGACTAATAGGTAACTTAATTGAAAAAAAAAATTTTTTTCCAATTGTTTCTGAGATATTCAATACAACAACGAAGAATCTACACAAACAAACTATGTACAATGACAACTTTAAATTGCTCTCCTGTACAATTGCGATTTTGTAATATAATAGGAGCATACGATATAGGTACGTATAACAATCAAAAATCTGTAACAATAAAAAATTCAATAACACCCAAATCATTTATAATGTTCAGGTGAAATGTTCAGACTGCTAAAATATTCGTTTTCACTCCTTCATTATGACGGACAAGGCCACCCGTTCGGCTTTCGTCACAACGGTGTGCTGGCCAAGTGCCAAGTGGGCACACCTGCTTATTTAAAACCTAGACACATTATAGACGAGCATAAAGTCATTTATAAAAGCTATCGTGACCTAGTACAAGTTCGAACTTAATCCCCTGTATCGATGGAACCTGTAATATTATACGTGACATCATGCATTGCTGAAATATTTTTGTCAAAACTATCGCATAAGTAAACCCAAAGAACTGCATGTCACTTCCTACAGATATGTCAATATTTTTGTTCACGACGAACGATCCGTTATCGTGGATCCTTGTGCCTGACCTGTGCCTGCTTCGCCTATCGAAGCAGCGAGTTCACTCTGAGAAACAACTACCTTCCAGCTGCCGAAGAACTCCTCAATAACTACATAATTGTTAAACAACTGCCTATAGTATAATAATATAGGCACACAAAGAGTGGTAGGCAGACTGATGATGGCATTAGCCCAGTGTGCCGTCCTGGGGAAGTACCACTACTTTCAAGCGGAACACCCATGAAGTGACCTAGTCGCGTTTCGGGATCAGCTTGGAAGTAGCCGGGATAACGAGAGGAGTGTGCCCTGTCAATTTGGACAGAGCACATTCGTCTCCTCAAGCCGGTATAGTGGAGTCGACTGTTGTCTGTGGTAACAGTTGTCTATGCTCATGGACCGCACTCTAGCTTAACATCAGGCGGAGTGTGGTCATATGCTGGGTTAGCAATAAAAAAAAAGTCCCAACTGTCTCATCAGCCCTCTGACAAGCCTTTTATCACCTTTGTTTCAAACAAAATCAACCAAATTCCTTATTCTAAACATGTTCACATTAGAACTGACAATTATCTTTCAATTCCAATTGAAATTCACGTCATCCTATCATTGACAGTTATAAAGTAATAATTTAGAAGAAAACTATATACGCGCCTTAACATCCTATCATGTTTATAAATCAAGTAATAAGTTTAAACAACCAACTAATTAATTAAGTACACATATTTACGTTGGTAATATTAATTAACAAATAATAAATGAATGAACAAAGAGCCGTTATTACGTGATCGTTATACAAAAAGCTGTCGAGAGCCGGTGTATAATATATATCAAGTTGTAATACCTTTAAAATTAATCACGCAGTACACTTTCGACCGTATAATTCATCCTTTATCTATAATTTTTAATGAAAACATAGTAGTTTTTAGATACAGTACTAGATGGAGCCACTGTCGTTTAAAAACGTCAGTTGGTTTGCTTCTAATACTTTTTTGATTGAGAACAAACGAATTAGTATTATTTTTACGAAAACACGTGTGTGCTCTGTCACGCAAACAATTGGGCTGAGAAATTAGAAAGAGATGTCAGATTTTATATTTAATGAACATTGATACCACTAATCTACTCTGTTACGCAAACCGTTGCGATGGAAAGTTAGAAAGAGATAACATTAGATATTAAAATATTATAAATAAACATTACCACAGCTCGAATTCACCACCATAATAGCTGCAATTTAGTTATCGTGAATAAAATTCATCCGGTCAAATAAAAAATCGCCCAAAATTAATTAATTTATAATAGTACATAGCTCATTTTTCCCGCTTTCATTGAGTTATAAATTTTATAAATGCCGGTCAATGATATTAAAAACAACATCAATATTTTAGTACACGTTTTGTTTTATTAATTATTTTATCTCTCTTTTTTAAATATTCCCTTCATTACACCAATCTTAGTACATCTTTATGTTATTGTCTTCTTACCTCAGTCCCCTGCACTTTAAGTTTCATATGATCCTCCCTGGTAGTCTTTCCGTCTTTCCTTTTCTTCCAGCAGTACCCATCCCGACGGTACCTGACCTTCTTGCGGCTGTACAGCAGCATCGAACCGCTTTTTGGCCTGAGAAAAAAAAAATTAATATGTAGGTAATTCAACAAATTAATATCAAGTGATATAAGCCGAAATATGCCGGCTTAACTTGACGACAATTTTATACTGGATAAATTACTTCTTTTCAGTTTCTGGTGTCACACTTTTTAAATATTTTTTTTTTTTTTTTTTTTATTGATAGCCCAACATGTGACCACACTCCGCCTGATGTTAAGCTAGAGTGCGGTCCATGAGGGGAATCAACTGTTACTACGGACATATGTCCGCGCGCAACAGTCGACTCCACTATGCCGGCTTGAGGAGACGAATGTGCTCTATCCAAACTGACAGGGCACACTCCTCTCGTTATCCCGGCTACTTCCAAGCTGATCCCGAAACGCGACTAGGTCACTTCACGGGCGTTCCGCTTGAAAGTGGTGGTACTTCCCCAGGACGGCATACTGGGCTAATGCCATCTTCAGTCTGCCTACCACTCTTTGTGTGCCTATATTATTATACTATAGGCATTGAGCGACCAAAGTACATATAACAAAGTTACATTGGTACCGGCTTAATTTTAAAATTTTAAATCATTTTCAGCCCAAGTTTCATAACAATAAGGCTTAATAACCAAATTATTCTATCTTCTTGTTATTTACTAATTATTTTAAATAATCGACTGACTTACTCTAGCATTCTAAAGAAACGGCAATAAAGTTCGTAGTACAGTTAAAATCAATCGATATTTTGAAAATGATTTCGCAGTTTAAAATTGTAATGAAAATCTTGAAAGACAGTATAAGGCTTTAGTAATAGAAGCCTCGAAGAAATCACTATGCAAGTTGCATCTCGCTGGAGCCGCTTTCAATTTACCGAAGTCAGCGGAACTGCTAGCCGGAATCGTGACCAAAATAACTATCACACAACACTCTGTGAGGATTTTGACAATAGTAATCTGAAAATCTCGCGAGCTTTAGGAGATTGTCGTGAAAGACATTCGTAAACTATACTTCAGGATAACCTTTTTAACTGCACCTATATCCCTACTAATATTATAAATGTGAATGTGAGTTTGTTTGAGGTACTAGAAGTAACATAGGATACTTTTTATTTTATTATATAAAAAAAACCACCAACTGACTATAGTTTCAGCTGTTTGGAAACATATTGATTCATTTCTATTGAAATGATCTCAGACACCTATTTAATGACTTAAATGCGAGCGAAGCCGCTGGTAAAAGCTAGTTATAAATAATTTAAAAAAATAAAGCTAATCAAATACAAACCTATCGGTGAGACGGTGAACTAAAAACGCTTTATACAAAAAAAGGAAGACATTTCTGAAACAGAGTTTTCAAAGACAAAAATACAAGGTTCTTATATTGAATTAAAATTAATAACTCAGCTCTTAAAGGCTTTTCTTCAGACGTGTGATTAAGGGCATTTATTTCTTTACTTATTGGGTCCACAAACAGGGCTCTACAACAAGACTAGGAATTAATATTGCACTAAGAATTATAACAATCAGATTGTAGGCCCTATGCATAACACAGCATGCACTAACATTACAAAACTATTTACAATTAAGTGAAAAAATATATAATCATTCATTAATTAAATCAAAATAACAATCAAATCAAATAAAAAAATTCAGTCATTCAAATGTCAAAATAACAATCAAATCAAATAAAAAATACAGTCATTCAAATGTCAAAATTAAATCAAAATAACAATCAAATCAAATAAAAAATACAGTCATTCAAATGACAAAATTAAATCAAAATAACAATCAAATCAAATAAATAAAATTCAGTCATTCAAATGTCAAAATAACAATCAAATCAAATAAAAATTATAGATTCAGATTCTAAGAACACTGTGGATTTAAATTATACTAGTATTGTGATATTAACAATTAAAATTAATGCATAAAGAAACAGTATAGTGGCAATAATAATCTGAACGCGAAATTATTTTCAAAAATCAGCGCGAACTACAATGGTAGGTCGTTTACTTGATAAATCGTTTTGTGGGCGAGTGCTTCTCTTTATAGCCACCTATTTGTCTGCTCTCCGTAGATTAAAAAGCACTGGCGGAGATCGTCGTAATTTCAGATTTAACATGTCCAGCGTTTGTGTAATTTCATTTTATTATCAAGAGCATAATTAAATGATGGCCCCCCAGCTTTTGGGGACTCGGCGGTTTTAAATAACCTAAATTGGCTGAATTAATGGCACCAGCTAAATATGGATTAGTTTTGAACACACACGAAATGTTCTTGGCATAAAAATACTAACACATGTAATTGGTTGTTTCAGGCGTTACTTTGCGGAAATCCATATTAAAGGAAATTATTTAAAATTATTTTGCTTATAATTCCCGCTACAATAGGTCGATGAAGGAAAATAACCTCCACCAACATTCAATAACTTGTCTCGTCGAAGCAAAGCCGAAGCGTCCACACGTATCCTGATGATGCCATGTGAAGTGGCGAAACGCGTCGAGACAAGTTATTGAATGTTGGTGGAGGTTATTTTCCTTCATTATTATTAGAATTAGAAGCAAAATAATTTTAAATATATATATATATATATATATATATATATATATATATATATATATATATATATATATATTTATTTTCAGATACTTTGTTCATCTGGAATCGAATCCGAAATTAGCTCGCTAAATACAGTGCAACCTTGATATAACGATACTGAAGGGAATCAGAAAATAATTCGCTATATCAAGCAATTTATTACAATGAGGTTCGTTATACAGAGGTTAGGTTGGGCTACTATTAGTTTTAACAAGGTTAAAAAAAATATTAATCTCAGCTTTACGTTAGTACTAATCTGCTATCCCTGTTATAGCGAACGATTTCATTAAATAGAAGTAAATAATACTTTTTTTTTATTTTGCAAAGATTCAAAATTCGTTATAAAAAGGTTTTTAACAAATGTATTCGTAATGTAAAGGTATATTTTGCATTAGAACGGACAGTTCTAGGTGATTCCGAAAAATTCGTTAAATCGAGGAAATCGTTATATTGAGGGTTGTTACATTAAGGTTACTCTGTATTACGCTACTAAGGGTTCGTAAAATATTTATAACTAGCTTTTACCCGCGGCTTCACTCTCATTTAAGTCATTAAATAAGTATCAGAGATCATACTTATTTCAACAGTCAATTGAAAACTATAGTAAAAAATATATATATTTTTAAATAAAAAGTATATTATGTTACTTCTAGTACCTCCAAAAATAAGTGTACAAAATTTCATGATGCTCGGTTAAGTGGTTATTGCGTGAAAACGTAACAAACAAACTCACATTCACATTTATATTAGTAAAGGGATAATAGTACTAAATATATATGTATGTATTCACAATTGGACAAATAGACAAAGAGCAATACAATATAAAAAAGTAGTAACCTAACCCGGTACACGATACCGGCCCTCTTGTCATCCATCGCATATGAATCAACAAGATTTATATGGGCAATTCAACATTTTATTTATAGTGAAAACGTCATGAATCGAGGGGATATGTTAGTAGTGACGTATTCGCCTGCCTGTGACGTCGAACAACAAAATATGGCGAGGTTTTTGCGCGATAGATAAAGGCCCCGATACATGTAAAATGCATTCTTTTGTTAAAACTAATATTTGTTTTTTTTTAAATGACATTATAGTTATTTATAGATATATCATTTCTGCAATCATCCCTCTCCTTTAATTTTAAATTTAGTAAATTTAGGTAAGGCACGATGGGGCTGATATGTCTTGACAGATAAAAGCCCTGAATTAAAAATAATTAATAATAATAATAATAAACCTTTTCACAAGAGACACAAGTTAATGATGGCTGCAAGACTTCCGAAACAACAGAATAAAATATTCAAAATGATTACCATAGTAAAAAACATTAAGTATTTTATTATTTAAAACACCCTTGTGTATAACTTCAGATATAATTATTTCAATCCCAATTTGTTTCTTATAAGATATCAATTAGTGAAATATTTGAATGTATTTCAAATTAGATAATTTTGTAATTATTATTATTGTTATTAAACTCTCTGTGTGAATTTTGTATTATAACACATATACTTATTCAAAAATCATATTAGACGTTAGATAAATATCTTATAGATAATAAAGCTTGGACATAACTAATGTCATTTTATGTTTTACTAGTAGGTATATAATAGGATATCAATGCCCCTATACAGCAGCTATTCTTCTTCTTCATAGTAGATTATTATGACATTAGTGTGTAAGTGGACAATGCCAGTATACAGCAGTTAAATCAAATTGATAATTAATAATTTTATTTCATTTGTATTTGTATGGACGAGTAAATGCGCTCTATTGAAGCCCAATTACTAAAAGTAAATAATTTAAAAAAAAAAATGTTTTAATTTTAGTATAACGTGACGCATAATTTTGGATCACAATTTAATTCCACTAAATATAAGTCCACTTTCAGTTCCGTTAAATAATGTTTATGTAAAGTTGCAACGTGTAAACGTGCCTTTATGAATAGAAACCGACAGATGGCTAGCATGAAGCAATTATTTTAACAAAACAAACGACAAAAAATATTGTACGCGATTTATTTACAAGTTTAGAATATTTTTAAATTTAAAAATTGTTTTGCAAACGGTTTGTATTACGTTCGTCATTTGAAATTTTTCATTTTTACTTTTGTTTCTTTTTTTTGTTTTAAGATTTACGACGATATGAAAAGTTATGTAATCTGTATTTTAATATTTTTATATTTTAATGATATATATTGTTAATTAATTAGTTTGATATCTTTTCCACATAATGTAACATTCAATAAAAAATAGCATAAACACGTTTCATTGTTAAAATTAATAAAAAATCAAACCTCACATCGTGTCAGAATCAATTTTCATATTTAAACTCTCTATTTGCAATAAAAATATCGAAGGTCAATTTAAAATACTCCACTTTAATACTGACACAGAATATAAACATTTAAAATAAAATAAATATTGAAGCGCGAAACGATTGCAATAAATAAATCCGGAACGCGAATATGTCACCGACTTTTTTATTATTGTTTATATTCTCTAAAACGAATCACAAACCAAAACTATGGTTGTGTACAATGTTACAATATAAAATTATGCAGATCAAAAACAAAAGAATAAAAAGACAGGTAGTAAGTAAAACAGATCAGGGATCAATCACAAGCTAATTGCGGACGCTTGTTACAAATCCATCAACCTACAAGCAGACGCAACTATAAGCACTGTCTTCTCACATCCGGGAAGAGACTTCCCTTACTCTTACCTATCCTGCATTGTTACTAACCAGGGCTTCACGCAGGTCTAATCTCAATCTCGCCCTTTTGGCAGAAAGAATTAGTCGCTTCATGACTGTTCCACCCTACTCTGCTCCGCTATAACAAGGCTAACAGCAGAAACCCCGAAAAAAAAAACGAAAAAAAACCAGATTACTTAGCTATCTATATAGAGCTATACATTATTTTCAGGGTCAACTGTAATAAAAAAAAAACATAATTTAATCAACATAATACAATGTAAACATAACGATTAAAACTGAGGAATTTCCAAAAACAATTGCCAGCAACAATTGGCCACTGCACATTCAGATTTCAATTAAAGCAACACGAGATGCCGAAACTTGTGCCGTTTGCACTAGTTCGCACTCGCACGAAATGTGCGAAATTATTCCTACTCCAACAATCTCACAGAATACGTTTCGTTAAAATTTATTACTGTGGGCTTATCACGAATTTTAGTCTGGCTTTCGAACCGAGTTCGCTTCAAGCGATATGTATGGAAATTTGGGCAGCGCCACTGCGTGCGGATTTGGAACTACAATATCTTAGATACTTTTTGTTAATTTTCGAACGTCTCGATCTTTCGTTCATTTGATAGATTGCTGGTGCTCGTTAGTCGTTAGTAAAAATTCATGATTCCGATTGCTAACGGATCCGTTTTACTTGTGACAGCTCGATTCGAAAGCCAGATTAAATTCGTGATAAGCCCACTGTATATAAGTGGCGAGTATGAAAAGTAGTGTATTGAAATAGTATGAAGGTGTAGCGGTCGATTCTACAAGCCGAAAATACTTATTTAAGAAGATTAGAGGTTTTGACGTTTAGTTCAGTGTCATCTTTCTTCTTTTCTTCTGGTCTTTCTGTTGCCACAATGCATTGTGATAATTATATTTTTAATCCATTTTAATCCGCAATATTATTTCACATAAGTTTCTCTAAAAAGGTATAGAACATGAAAGAGTTATTTCAAGTAGATATTGTAATTGAAAAAGAAAATTGTATGGTTTCATTAGCGAATAAACTTTACTATAAAAAAACGGGCGAATCGAACGGGTCTAATTGGGACCAAACCGGACATACCGAGTGGTGTGTCGTGTCGTAATTGATAGGGTCGTCAAAGCTACGCTAATTGTCGCATATAATACTCGCCACTCGGCACTAACTACAACTTTGTTCTGATAACTATATTAGCAATTTTTAGGTATACAATTCTTTATCCTATTGGAGCGTATTGACGAAAAATTAATAAAAAAAAATTACATGTAATTGGAACAAATTTGGGTTTGTTATCAATCTTAATATGGAATCCATCTATCGGTCGATACTGACCCTTTTTTTTCTTAAGTTTATTTTAATATTATTTATATGTTTTATATAAGTGTTATTTTTATTTAGTGATGAGCAAAACTTGATAAGACCAAGACTTGATACGCAAGACCAAGACCAAGACCAAGATTGTCCAAGTCTTGGTCTTAGACCTTGGTCTTGCTTTGCTCATCATTATTTTTATTATTAAAGCTACTCCTTTTTTCTAAAACAATTACCATGAAATTTCTCTTTTTTAATTGAAGTTTTCGATTTTTATAATATTTGTAATATCAATGAATTTCTTGATAAAGTAATACGTAATTTTTTTTCAGTCAACAATCCTCCAAAATTTTTCGTAGTTTCCATATTTTTAAGTATATAATCTTAGTATTTGAAGCAAAGATTAAATATACTATATTAAGGTACTAACCTAATTAGTGTAGAACCTGGAAAGCTTAGCTCGGTGATTAAATTGAAACCGTGCAGCGAGCGCCGCCTGCATACTAATGTAAACCAATGATCTTTTATGAGTTAACTAAATTTTAAACATTTAAGGAGAAATTTACACAGATCTCTTGATACTTACACGAACGAGGGGTTGTAAGTTCTAAGCCGGCTGAATGAGCAATTTGATCTGTATTAAATATAATTTACATATTTTATACAATTAATAATAGTACGTTGAATAAAATATCATATATTCCTTAGACCAGCGAATATTGAGTCGGTTCATATATATATATATATATATATATGTATGTGTTAATAGAACAGTCCTTCATTCTCATTGGAAACACTTTGTTTTCACACGTTTGATTCCAATTAGAACAAATTAGACGGTTTTAAGTAGTTACCAATATTTATGCCCACATTTTTCAAAGACAGCCAAAAGGTAGGTTCTAAGATTGCAAATTTTTGACATAAGCTTGCTTTAGACATATCTTAGATAGTTTTCAGGCACGGTTTTAAAGACCCCCAACTAAGTCGGCCTAAAAAACCTTATTACTATCTCTGTACTTCCGAATAAAATATCTCATAGATACAAAGCAGCTTAAATACTTAAAACTTTAGTAGGGTCAGCATGAAAAATTATAATCAAAATTCGACCAAGTATCCTCTAAAGTCTCAGCAATTAGCTCTCAATTAATGTGCTAACTGTACAAGCCCGCACCTGCGCTCTTATCTACAAATAAATTTCTTTTCCCCTTCTAGAAAAGGTTTTTATAAAGGCCCCCATTCATTAGTACATTTTTTTGTTACGTAACTTTAACTATGTTACAAGGCGAAAGTTTAAAATCTACTTAAGATATCTAAAACTGTTCGTTATTTAAAAGAGTTAAGCTCTTTTCAAAATGTCGATTTAAATTAAAATTAAAATTTTTGAAAAAAGAACTTTCGTCCAAATTATGTTTTCAATTGTTTTATGCTTAATAGTTATTTAGAATTTGTTTTTATAACTAATAAAAACTGAAAAGCAAGAAGTGGATTTTTCTTTTGCACGAACTCAAATACATAATATATCGCGAAATAGCAGCAATAATACTTTCCACTTGACTATATATATATATATTAGTTAGTATGATCTCTGATACTTATTTAATGTCTTAAAAGTTACATATAAGTTACAAAGTGTACGTAGGTGGCGTCGCAGTGTATTCCCGCCTTAATGTGCACGCCATTTGATAGTAATTAATGTTGCAGTCAGTAAGAAGTTTCACCTCGCGCTGTCAGAATTCCACTACTATTTTAAACCACTTCGATTTACGAATGCAGTTTGTTTTGAGGTCTAATTTTCAACGATCGCGTGCAAAAATTAAATACATTAAACGTTCAGTCAAATATACTAAAGAAAACGACGGGAACAAAGTTTCTAGACTACGGGTATTGGTCCAGTCATATTGCAAATCTCTATCGCAGAAATTTAACAATTATTAATGATTTAAATATTTTGATATAAATTTTCTTTTTCTTCTTTTATTAATGGCCTCAGATATCTATTAAAGATAATTTGGCCAATATCGAGTATTCGAATAGCAGCCCAATAAGAAATTATAAAATTTTAATTCACACGTAAACCCTCATGTTAAAAAATATCCATGGTTAACCGAAATCGACATAAAATTTAAAAACCACAAACTGACAATATACTGGACAATCCTTCTCAAGTGTTTTTAGATGACAAAAAAAAACATTTGATTTGATGTAAATCAAAAATTGAACAAAATAATTTTTTAGGCATTTTCTGCCAGTTAACCTTTGGGAAATGTGAGCGGTGACGTTATAAAATAGTGCAGAAAAATAAAATAAATAAAACAATAAAAATAAATACGAAATAATACACAAAAATTGAATACATAATGTAGGTTACGATTCAATAATTACAAGACGAAGTACAAGACGTGGGATATGGAAAACAACAATAAACATACGTCTAGTAATCTGATAATTTAAAACTCGTAACTAAATCACTCTGACGTTATGTATATGATATCTATTAAAAATAAAAAAAATATTTACAAAAAAAAAGGTTTAAATAATATTTAAAAACACAAGAATAATCCTGAACAAACACAGTCTAAACAGAAAAAGGCATTCCGAAAATGTGAATGTAACATAATGTAGAATTAAAAATCTCGCCTCTCTACTACGGAAAAGAATTATATGCTAAAAATGCGAGACAAAAAAAGCACGGAAATCCAACGATCATACATTTGCTTAGCGAGGAGTCCGGGTCTGAAATCGTTTAGGTAAATTACTACTTTAAACATGGCTGTAGCGCATTTTTGCAAATAGCATTTCAAAGGAAATTATTTAAAATTATTGATGATGCCACGTGAAGTGGCATCATCAGAAAAGTGGCGAAACGCGTCGAGACAAATTACTGAATGTTGTAGCGGAAATTATAAGCAAAATAATTTAAAATAATTTCCTTTAATATGGATTTCCGCAAAGTAACGCCTGAAACAACTAATTATAATAGCATTTTATCAAAAAGAGAAAACGAGTTTTTTTCTTAATATACCTACAAGATTTTTTTGTCAAAATTAAAATGCTAATATTTAAAATTTTCTAGCATTGAGTTTTATCTACAAATAAAACCTAGTATATATAGAAAGTGGGATACCTTGAAAAATTAATCTAAGCTCTATAAATCAAGAGCTGACAAGGGGGTGTGGATGGTCCGCAATCAAATTAGCGAAAGGGACGCTCTACCCTTATGATGTCACTTACTCACTAAATCTGTCTATGACAATGGATACGTGAAGAAGCCTAATGGATGAATTTTGAATTACCTAAACCAGCGGTTCTCAAACTTTTTTGGCGAAGGAAAAAGCCTTAATATAATTATAAAAAACTGATTTAGCTGTATTTATGAATAATCATATTGCAATGTAATATTACGTAATATTTAGTAGAAATATTTAGATATAACCTTATAATCTCCCTTTGGTAGGTATTTTTTGCAGTATTTTAGCCCTAGGGTTCCGCGGAACACCACTTTGAGAGTGGCTGACCTAAATGACTATTTGGGTAAACATTTCAGAGAGATTGAAATTTGCCAAAAAAACCCACTGTGTATAAATAAAATTGGTATAAGATTCTGCATAGTACATATTTATTTAAATTTAGTAGTCACAATTCGATAATTAAAATTAATAATGATACATTTACTAATATTAAATTTGATTAAACTACAATTTATTTGATAAACAAATGAAACTATAAAAAAAAAACAATTGAAAAATACAATTAAAACAAAAAACAATTTGAATTGATATTTATGTTCAATAACTAAAAACCGGTGCCAAACTAAACCAATTTCACTTGCAAATTTATACCACTCCACTCCTGTTAAAGGTTCGTCGGGAGGCTGTTAGCCGATGTCGTCGGACGGTTGTAAATCCCGAGCTCTTATACAGGCTGATTTATTCCGGTTACCTCGTCACACTGATTCTATATCTTATTAGTTAAAACCGCACGCTGTTGGTTCATGCTTCCCTGGTACTTCAGCTTTGTGTTTGACAAATCGGAATGACATTTTCACTACGTTTAGTGGATTTTGGTAATATTTTAGCTCAGGCTTACTATCCATTAAAATATCCGCTTATAGATCCCACTGTTGTTAGTACATCAATATTAACCTAAATCAGCCAATTCTCAAAGTGTGTTCCGCGAAACCCTAGGGCTAAAATACTGCAAAAAATACCTACCAAAGGGAGATTATAAGGTTACATCTAAATATTCCAACTAAATATTATGTAATATTACATTGCAATATATAAATCAGTTTTTTATAATTATATTAAGGCTTTTTCCTTCGGCAAAAAAGTTTGAGAACCGCTGACCTAAATCAATAAAGAGAACACCAAGCTATAAAGCCGTAAGTTTATGCGCGTATGCAATAAACTGCAAACAGTTCACAAGCGGACGCAAATCGCAATGGAATTATCATAAATCACTAAAGTACTGAACGTGTGTCGTATCTATTAAGCCTGATGAAGACAAACATTGAATGGACGATACCATTCTTCAAGTAGAGGAAATATAGGACAGTCAATCGAGTGGACTCGCCCATTCTACGACGGTCGATTTCCCCAACGATTTAGTATCCAATCAAAACGGTTTAACTGTTCGAACTGAATAATTATTTAATTCGATTTTTGTTTTCGAATGTGGAACGTTATTTGTTTTTTGTTTTGTGTGTTAACAACGGCTATATTTTATGCTGGACTTTAAAATATTGTTCCTCGTGTGTAATAAAACATTTGTTAAGCAAAGATTTATTAACGATGACAACGTATAAAAGACATGTACATTGAAGCGTAAAATTATACAAAATTTGAATAAATATGAAGAAAAAAAATTAGTTCATTAAACGCAATAAATTGAAAACTTTCATTGGAACAAACCGAAATTCTTATTGCAAAATTATACCGTTTAATAAAAAATATTTATTTAAATTTCGTAACTAACATTAAATTTGCGAACCTACAAAAGGCATTATAACTCACAAACTAAGTGATTTAGTCGCTAAAATACATTTAGTTTCATTTAGACATGATTTTGTGACCCCAAAATTATCGATCAATTTTATTAGCTATTATTCTGGCATAGCAGTTCTTATTTCGTATACCAATATTTCATTTCTAGTATTGATATAAGATCAGCGGAGTAGTTAAATTAGTTATATTTAATTTGTAACAAATTTTAAAAAATCTTGCTGTGTGACCCAAAAACAAAGCGGGACTATAATTACGGTCGTAACAAAACCAAACCTACGCGATGAAGGATAAACATAAAACAGATAGGAATTGAAACGTTAACTTTACCTCAAACGGGTCTCAAGAATTATGCCCCAGTAACATGATATCACGATTAAGGGTCAAACTTGAGTAATAAATCGAACAAGCGATACGAAAACCTTACCAAATAAAAACTTCATTTAACTCATTTTATGAATAATACATTTTACATTTATAACTTATTGACTTTTGTATTATCTACGTGATTAAAACTAGAACTCCTCGAAGACAGAGAAGTAAAGTAATGTAACGAAAGATAATAAAAAAGCTGCAATAATAAATTGTTATACAAAAAAAAACTTTATAATATAAAAGAGGTAGTCAAGAGTGGTGGTAGTTATTAACCCAGTATAGAAGGGGTAGTACCACCACGTTTAGATCTGAGGAATTGCGTTTGAAACACCAGTGGGCTTATCACGAATTTAGTCTGGCTTTCGAATCGAGCTGTCACAAGTAAAACGGATCCGTTAGCAATCGGGATCATGAATTTTTACTAACGACTAACGAGCACCAGCAATCTTTCAAATGAACGAAAGATCGAGACGAAAATTAACAAAAAGTATCTAAAATATTGTAGTTCCAAATCCGCACGCGGTGGCGCTGCTCAAATTTCCATACAAATCGCTTGAAGCGAACTCGTCTTCTCAAGCCGGCATAGTGGATATATTTTATTGTAAAATTTAGACTACATTAATTTTAGACTAACAAAAATATCCAACTAAAATTTTAATACGATCCTTGAGAAAGTCTAGCTTAGTTTAATGGTTAAAGTTTCTTGTGTTTAACTGCTGGTAATGTTTGTAATCTTAATTACCTTTATTTAGTCTGTGTAGTGCGCCTTGTTTTGCTAGGTAAATGGATGTTAGGACACTCCTACCCGTTTCGTTGCCTCAGGGGACAACTGGCCTTACAAAAAATATATTAACAGTATATGTACTGACATTTACTAGTTTTATATATACTAGCTTTTACCCACGGCTTCGCTCGCATTTAAGTCATTAAATAAGTATCAGATATCATTTCAATAGAACTATACTTAATATTTTACTATAGTTAATTGGAAACTATAGTAAAATCATTTTTTTAAATAAAAAGTATCCTATGTTACTTTTAGTACCTCAAAAAATATGTGTACAAAGTTTCATGATGATCGGGTTAAGTAATTGTTGCGTGAAAACGTAACAAACAAACTCACATTCAAATTTATAATATTAGTAGGGATAAATTCATTAAATAACAACTTTTTTAAATTTGATAAACCGTTTCCAGTCGAACAGCCTGTTTGATTCATTCCTGCAGGATATACTATATAGTAATAAATGGTAATACTAAAAAAATATAAGCTAAATGCGATAGATATCGATTATACTTCAAAACCAGTCCCCATATATCACATAGCCACACTGCGAAGTCGTCGTTATAAATTAAGAGCTGGTTCTCAAACTGACATCGAATACTAATCAGATATCTAATACAGGGCCATTTATTTCACAACCTGTATACCCAAATCGCACGATTAACGGTCGGAAAATATCGATAAAATTATTGACTTGCCTGAAATTCTATTTTTTATACAAACTTTTTTTATAACAAACTACAAAATTAAAAAAAAACTAATTAATATGCGTAGGTATAAACGTAAGTAATAAATTATTTTAAAAAAAGAATCAAATTAAAAACGCAATCAATCTGGTCAAGTTGGCAACTAAAAGTTTATAAATTATCTTTCTTTGAAAAATGATTAACATAATGTAGTATTATTACATATTTATTTTTATTTTAGTAGTATATGTATGTATTTATGTATATTTTTGTAATATTTTTACTATTCATTTGTATATATTATTATATTTTGTTTTTTTGCACCCTTAACCCCAATTAAATTCGCGATTTACTACCTAAAGGTTGGTTGCCTGGTAGAGATCACTATTCAGTGATAAGGCCGCCTATTGTTTTTTTTTTATTTTTTTTATTTTCTCATAAAGTGTGCAATAATGAGTTATTATTATTATTATTACAGAAAGACATAATAATTATTATATTATTATATAAGTAAGTTCTGAAGAAACAAAAGACCCATACCTACAGAGCAAGAAAGAAAATGTGTCCCGTAAAAAGAACACCGATAAAATTATTAAAAAACGAATTCTTGAAAAAGTTTCGAATACATCGCTGCGTCTATAAAGAGTTAATAATTTAGCAGTGAGAGACAATGCGGCAGTGGAAGTTTTAATTTGTTTAAACTTATATAAAGTTGTAACGACTCCCGAGTGGTGCAAGCCAAATTAGAGTTACCCTACAGCCAGCTACTGTAACGTCTTTCTTCCACTGATACTTTAATTCGCTTTATAAACTTCACTGCTTAGTCCGACTTCTTTTAAATAATGTTAGATTTTTTATATACCGAGGAATTCCTTATAGTCTTCAGACAAAAGTCACGTGATAGTGAAGAGTAAAACGGACTTAGTCAGGACAGTAATGCGCGAATTTACGCGAGGGATAATTTCCGGAAAAAATCGCGTTAACTGAAATTCCCGCGACCATAGAGAAGTTGAATGACTATATTATGTTTATACGCACTCTTTCGCGTAATTTAATAATAAATTTGAATTTCGCGTTATAGTGAAACCGCGCATAAAGGGGTCGCGTTAAGCGGGGTAATACTGTACTGTTTTTATTTCTAAAAAATCGCAATTACAAAATCTGTGATACGAACCGACCACATTAAACGCGAATTTTAAAGGTTTTAGAGACTTTTTATAAATTTATTAAGCCGGAATAGTGCGACTCATATTTACATGGGTTCAGTTCAGACTTAATAGCCTTTTCAGAACCAAACATTCAAGCCTGTAAAAATATATTTTTAATAATGTTAAACCTACGCGTGAAAGAATAATTTAAAATGCACGCCGTACTTGATTGTTTCGAAGTTTGTAAAAAAAAAAAAAACTTTTTCTAACGTTTCCAATAACAAGGTTATGAATTAATGAAATTGAATAACCGGGAGGGCTATTCTTGTTGAATAAAATTGAAAATTAATAACTTACATAAGGGGTCATTCAAGTATTACGTAAGCAGATTTTTTACAATTATCCTGTCAGCAAAATTAAGCAAACCTCTTCCCCTCCCCCATGCTTACGTAATCATTGGTACCTATATGCATTTTTCTTTTAATGTATTCTTTTTTTTTATTGATATAATTGCTGACGTAATCACGATATTGACCCCCCCCACCCACCATGTCTTCAAAAATAAGCAAAGCAAAGTCTCCCCCGCCCCCCTCAAGCGCTTACGTAATACTTGAATGTCCCCTAACAATCTAAACTATAATATTTTCAATAGTTTACTAAAATATATTACATATATTTTCCATATAATATAATCGTCTCAGACTATTTAAAAATAATATAACACAAAGATTTTAAAAAATATATACCAAACAATTATTTATAAATTTTACAAGATATCCGACTTATTTTTTAAACTTTAAATTTTAAGTAAACAATAAAACAAATTTAAACAAATATTACATAAAATGTACAGGTTATGATTGGCGAGTTTCTTGTGATTTCTTCTCGTCATACGTCTTTCCGAAATTTCGTAGATTCTGACAATGTACAAGAGCCAATGCGAAATAAATAATTTGGTTTTGATTGCATAAAATCGGATTTTTACTTCACCAGAATCGAACTCCCTTACCCCCGGGTTTAGGGTACGGATATTAAAATTCATTACTTAACCCGGGGCGTTGTCACTAATTGGAAGAGACGGTACCAACACCATAGTACAACCATCATCCAATTATTAATAAACTTTCTTCGTTTACATAAAAAGTTATCATTAATTATTAGCTTTCAAATTAATCAAAACAAACGCGTTCGTATTTTAAATCTTTGAAACCATATTCAGGAATAACTGAACACGATATAAATTTTTGTTTCGGGATCAGCTTGGAAGTAGCCGGGCTTTGGACAGAGCACATTCGTCTCCTCAAGCCGGCATAGTGGAGTCGACTGTTACGCGCGGACATATGTCCGTAGTAACAGTTGACTCCACTCATGGACCGCACTCTAGCTTAACATCAGGCGGAGTGGGGTCACATGCTGGGCTATCAATGAAAAAAAAAAAATTACAATTAAAAGTAATTGTTGCTGTTGACATTGATTGGTTATTATTATTATTTTTATGCTATTTAGACTTGACATTTTATTATTAATATTATTCTATTTTGTAATTGACTCCTCCTTATATAATACACCATTGGAATTAACCACAGACCATGCGAGTGACTGTACTTATATAAATAAAAATAAAATATAAATAAATAAATTAAAAACAAAAATTAAAAAAACACGTGAATAAACCAAATAAATTAATTTTAATATTGAATATATAGTCAAATATTTAATCAGAATAAAATATAGATAAATAAAGAATGTTAGAACCAACCTGATCTTAACTTCTTTAGACTGCCAGTCACTGTGCTTATCGAAACTAATGAGGATCGCTGCAATTTCCTGAAAACAAAGATATATGAACCATTAATTGATATAATAATATTCAAATATCTAAGAAGAATTGGTTAAGCCTGCCCTGTGGGACCGATAATTAGAAGATTATATACAGCGCAACCTTGATATAACGATACTGAAGGGAATCAGAAAATAATTCGTTATATCAAGTAATTTGTTTCAATAAGGTTCGTTATACAGAAGTTAGGTTGGACTACGATTCGTTTTATATATTATTAATCTCAGCTTTACGTAGGTACTAATCTGCTTTCCCTGTTATAGCGAACGATTTCGTTAAATAATACTTTATTTTTATATCTTGCAAAGACTGAAAATTCGTTATAAAAAGTTTTTTAACATATGTATTCGTAATGTAAAGGTATATTTTGCATTAGCTCTTGCGATAATCTCTTCAAGAATAGGCATACTGAAGGTGACTTTTATTTGCAGACATATAAAACATTCTTTTACAAACCTTTTATATATTTGGACGGAAATTGACCGACACGTTTTCGATTCAGTTAAATCTTTTTTTATATCGAAAAAAAATGAGATACATATTCGAGGAATTTATTTCTTTTTAATTTTTTGGAAATTAGACAGTTTTTAAGCATTTAAAGCTTGTAGACTATTTTTTAAGTATCGCAAATTTAAAAGTTAATAAATAAAAAATACGTGACTATTTGCGTATAACCGCTGAGATCGCGTCTTAAATCTTAACTTTATTTGAGTCACGCGTGAAATTATATTATACACTTGGCGGGCTGTAAATAAAATATGTCACGTTGCATACGCCTGCATAAATTTAAGGAGAGACGGCGAGCGGTATATGGGATATAATTGTATAAATAATTAATATTTAATAGACTATGGAAGTATGCAAAATTGTTACTAATCGCGATCTTTAATCTTATATTTATTTCTAGGACTCTAATACGCGTACTGAAGTAACTGAACTAGCTGTTGCCCCTGACATCGTTCGCGTAGTAATGAAGATATAAAGTACTATGAAGTTTAATGATGTTTCATATTTTAACGCCTGCCGTTTATGGCAATTTTTGGCAACCTTGAGTTACATTATTGTAGTTTTTTTCCTGTAATTTATATAGCCTGTATTGATCAGTGATAATGTAACATCAAATGGTGAAAGAATTTTTGAAATCGGTCCAGTAGTTTTTGAGCCAATTCGTTACAAAGATACAAAAATACAAATCTTTCCTCTTATATAAACAATATAAATATTCTTACTGTAGCTTCAAGTAGGGAATAAAAAAAAGACGCGGGAAGCAACTTTGTTTTACTATTAAGATTAAGATGGAGTGTTTAAAAAAATCTCATTCATAATATTTGGCTCGGACTAGACCTTTTAGATTTTCATCGACACATTTCCTTTTATCTCTATCATGAATAAAATAAAGCAATAAATTACAACTAAAATTCTGAATAATTAAAACACAGTTATCAGTAACAATATTTATTTAACCAGAATACCGCTCCCAAAGGGTGTTTTATGTAATTTTAAGAGATAATCGAATATAAATATAATTAATAATTCATTACGTTAATTATAAATTTTAAATAAAAAATTTATATGAAAAAACAAGCTCTCAATAGTTTCTGAGATACGTACTCAATACAACAATAAAGAATCTACACAAACAAACTATGCACAAAGACAACTTTCCATTAAACTATATTAACAGATAAAAAATACCTATTGTATGCGATTCTTTATTTTTTGTATACTTTATTAATTATAATTTAGGAATTAAATATCTTCTACAACGTGAACTTAGAATGTAATATTTAAAAAAAAAAAAAACAATTGCAAAACAAATGAACTGACAGCCCGTTTGAGCGCCATATATATATGTATATATAAAACTGTAATTATAATTAAAATTTTCAAGCTTATTACATATATCTATTTCAGATAACTAACTGTTATACAACGTGAAAGAGCGGGATAGATAGACGTCTCTTCCACACACTTCAAGGACCAATCTTTCAGTTGTTAAATTTATTAATACATCGGGACGTCACGTACAAGCCGAGATTTATGACGATGAATATAATCCCTTGACTTTGGATTACGGATGGAGAACGGAATACCCAAGCAGACGAATAAATTTCATATACTACCAAAATGAAAGTAGGTACAACACAAAATGCAAACTTCAGTACCTATATAATAAGAAATTTATATACCTTTTCTTTATAGAATGATATTAAGTTAGACTATGGTCCTTGACTTCGAGATATATTTGGACGACAGTCGTTTCCCCTATGCTGGTTTGACGAGACGAATTACCGTTATGAAATAAAATGAAATGAAAATTGTTTATTAGCATAAAGCTAAAGGCGTGCGCTTGCTCATCGTTAGACTCTACCATGGCTTCAGACTACAAGACCACAAGAAACTCGTCAATCATAGCCTGTACATACTCGACCACTTCGAAGATAATCACAAAACGCGACTAAATCACTTCACGAGTCTTACACTTGAAAGTGGTGGTATTGTCCCGGCATATAAATCTTTGGCAAAAAAAAAAAACAAGTGAAACAGCGAGCGAACTGTTTAAAGTATTTTAAAATGAACATAGCGAATGAAAACTATGATTGTAACGGGACTTTTAGTTCAATTTAGATTATTTTGAGCGCTATGTTCTGGTATACTTATATCTATATAAATGAAAGTAAGATTTTATTCTATAAATTGATATAAAAATTTACAAAACAAAAATCTTTGAATGCTTGTTTAAATTGTTATTAGTTCATAGTCCCTATAGTTTGACATTTTATCCCACGGACTCTTTGGAATATCCTGCATATCGTTATCCTTAACACTAGGTTTACGGGACGCGTCAATTTGACGCATTTTGACTTTTATCAGATAATTACCAAAAACTGTTTAAATTTTTATTTTATCTCTTTGTATGACTTTTATTCATTGATCGAGGGAAATATAAATTGAAGTCTATTTTCTTTAAAAGTGTTGAATTACTGAACTTGTCTATATGGTATACCTATCTCTACGATATGCGTCAAATTGACGCGTTTTAGTAGAAGTAGGTATATAGGAAACGTCCGTAAACCTAGTGTTAATAAACGGACCAGACTAATATTGTAGTTAAGATATTAACTATATCTTTTTTGATATAATATATAATCATATATAATATGCACAATCCAAACGTTACTACAGTCATCATAGACTATAAACTTGGCTATTCCTTTTAGGGCACCCATTCTTGTATGAAATTAAATTTTACTAAAAACGATTGTCTCAAATTTGATTACCGTCACCAATTGGTATTTTTATAACCTATACAAAAAAAAAAACAAAATATATCTTTTCATAGTATCTATTTAAAAAAATAAGGAGCGGTTTTGGAAACTCGTGAATTCGGGATCGTATCGACTTTCAAAAGTAACCTCGCTGTGTTTAATAGAGCAGTCAACTTGAATATTTTATGTGAGGGTAAATACTCATAAATTTATATTTCCCATATTATTCACAGAATACATAAAATACTAGTAGACGACTCACTACTCCACATGTAGCAGTATAAAGTCACGTGGCATAGTGCGGCATAGTGGGAGCGACTTTGCCTACGGTTAACTAAAACTCCAAATTAAAAAAAAAAACAATTGCTTTTTTACGCATTACCAATGTATAAACAACAATCTTCAAATGGATACAGATTGGATTTTGGACTAAAAGAAACAATCATTAGAAAGGGATAATTATATTCTTATCGTGTCGAAGTTGAGGCATGTGTGAAAGGGATGCAGATATATCCTTTCTTTTTTAATTACATATATCGCTTATATAGCTACAAAAACTGTATCCATTTGAAAATCGCCGTGTGTACATCAGAAAATGTAAAGAGCCGGGAGTTTTATAATAACAAAAATTTTAAAACAAAAATTTATCTGGAAAGTTATGCAATAAAAAGCGGTGATCACATTTAACCGAAAGGGCTGCCTGTACCTTTGGGTGACTGTAACGAGATATAATAAAAGTTAACGCTTTACATCAAAGAGCCTTTTTGTAACGCAACACCGTCTCGTAAAATCATCAGGAAAGCTATCAAGCTTCATTTTAACTACACTCGTATCTTTAATCCCAATAATCTAGGATAGACAGCTAACACTGTTTAATATTTAATAATAATATTAAGGTTATAATGAGTTTATTGTTTCGCCTTACTTAGTATGGAAATAAAACCAAAATTGTTGCCGCAATGAATTAAAAAAAACCACATGTACCTACACTTTAACCATTAAAATCACCAATCCCCTTTTGATAGTTCACTTCCTTTACCTAGATAGACACGATATCACTTAAATATTTTAAAGTAAGCAGATAAATAAATTAAATTTAACATTGGTCCACTGGACCAATCCTTGTAGATGACAACTTTGAAATGAAATGTAATGAAAATCGTTTATTAGCATAGGCACTAAAAGCATCAATGCTCATCGTTAGACTCTACCATGACTTCGGAAAGGCTTACAACGAGAAGAATACCACAAGAAACTCGTCAATCACAGCCTGTATATAAAATAATTTAAAAAAAAACTGAATTTTAATTCAGAAAAAAAGTAAATAACAATTCATAAGAATTAAAATTACATCAGATCCACGGTACAACCACACAGGTTTCAGCCTATAAAACAATATGAGTCTCTAGTCTATACTAGTTTAACACTAGATTTACCAGCTTAAATATACCTATTTTTATCAAAACCAGAAAAATATATATTTGTTACATATATATATATATATATATATATATATATATATATATAATAATATAAAATTCATAAAACTAATTCTTTTGTTATAAATTAAAGAAAATTAGAAGAATTAAAGAAAATGTTACACGCAGCAGGAATTTTAATTTGATCTTGCAAGACCAGTCATTTAATAATGAAATAGAGAAATAGACCAGTGCAGAAGCCTTTCAAAAAGGCAAAAAGTGAAAAAAAATTATAGTAGGATGAGACCCATTGGAAAAGGAAGGAAATATACTGAAAATTTAAAGAAAAATAAATTACGGTCGATCCGGGGTCGGGAAGTGGGGTGGGGTGGGTTTTTAAGGGTAGAAATCGGTATATCTCGATTTCCGGCAAAACTACAAGTCTTATGGAAAAAAGTTAAATAGCAAAGTTGTAGGTAATGTAAAGATCTACAACTTTTGTATTTACACTTTTTTCACATAACCCAAAATTTATTTGCAAAATTGAAAAAAACCGAGTTTTTGGTTTTTTATTTTTATCTTTAACAAAAAACATTTTCTTTTCACAAAATTTGGTGAAAACTTACCTTATTTTGTGTCAAAGACACTGTAATTTTTTGGATTTGAAAAATTTATTTTTTCATTTAATTTAATATCACCTTATTTTCAATCGAAAATTTATAAAATAATATGTAACTAGCAAACTATACCCCGGTCTTACCCCGGTTTTTTTTTTGTCGGCTGACAACTGTGAACTGACAAGTGTGAACTTTCTTATGGATATTAAGTATTGTAGTTAGTACCTAGATAATTACGATTTTAGGTTTGATTAGGTACCTTACAAGTCAGAGCCACGGTGGGGCAAGCGCCCCACCCTACCTTGGCTACGCCCATGCTCTGGCTGGATATTCTTCTAAATTATCGTGATAGTTTCCCCCGCAGAAGACGCACATTTGATTGTTTCGTAGTTGACGTTTCTTCGATTTCAAAGTATCGTTACTTCTCATTGTTCGTATGATCCCGCTTTGTATTTCCGACTGTTCCAATTTGTTTGCAGTGGCAAGTACATCTGCAAGTGCGAAGGCGTTTGATGGATGCTCTTTTATGAGTTCCTGCTGCCAACGGGGGTTATTAATACCAATTACAAACTGATCGCGAATACGTTCATCAAGGGTGTTGCCAAATTCGCAATAATCAGCAAGGCTACGTAGTTGTAAAGAAAACTGGTTGATTGTTTCACCTTCTACCCGATGTCTTGTTCCAAAACACACTTTCTGAGAGTACGTACGTTTTCTTGCCATAATAGTTGTTCAATACAATAATCCCAATCTT
>JAPWLS010000877.1:0-102942 GCA_028551675.1 Tineola bisselliella | reverse complement strand
CGGATAACCCGGTTCAGTGAAGCATGTGTAAACTATTCACACCTCATCACTGACCGAATGATCCACTTGAACACATGCATTATAATATAGAATTAAAAAGACTTTATGCGGCTTAATATTTTGATTAATTTAATCTGCACGAATTCTATTTTTAATTTAAACTAACTTGTATTATTATAGTAACTTAATTAGCTCTGATTTCAAGAGGTCTTCTTAGTTTCAACTATCTTAACAGGACCTAGCGATATGTATAGATCAGCCATTCTCAAAGTGTGTTCCGCGGAACCCTAGAGCTAAAATGCTGCATAAAATACCCACCAAATGGAGATTATAAGGTTACATCTAAATATTCCAATTAAATATTACATTGCAATATGATTATTCATAAATACATATAAATCAGTTTTTTATAATTATATTAAGGCTTTTTCCTTCGCCAAAAAAGTTTGAGAACCGCTGGTATAAATGATATATAGATATTTAGAGGTACGTGAAATAATATTGCGGATTAAAATGGATTAAAAATACAATTATCACAATGCATTGTGGCAATAAAAAGACAAGAAGAAACAAGAAAGGTGACACTGACAGACTAAACGTCAAAACCTCAAATCTTCATATGTATTTTCGGCCTGTAGAATCGACCGCCACAGAGTCGCCGCTGGTTTCAATATATGCATATATTTATTTTAAAGATTCATAATAACAATTTGAATGCAAAATTGCAGGATGTTTTCGAAGCGTGGAAAAGCCAATCAGCATAAATGTCATAACCTTGATTTACTAACAGGAAGGTGTATGTAGACAAACTTGTAGGAAAGTGTTTTCTGAGTTAGTAATGAATGCACTTTGTCATACTAGACACGGTTGCAGTGCCATGCATATGCAAACAACGATCGTAAAGTTGCATTGGTGACTCGACTCGTCCCGAGTACTATTCGGCCTATGGGACCAGTTTATGCCTATAGATAAATTAGCCCCTATATTATTTTCAAAAAAATTAACAATATTTAATACTACCTACATGTCATTTAGTTTTCGTATACAATTGACAATCTTCAAATGGATACAGATTTGACTTTGCACTGGAAGAAACAATCATTAGAAAGAGATAACTATTACGAAGTTAAGGCATGTGTGAAAGGGATGTAGATATCTCTTTCTATCGCTTATATACCTACAAAAACTGTATACAATAACAAATCAATTTTAATGTCGACTATTACGTTTTATTTTAATTTATTATGATTTAATAGGGCCAATTTCTTAGGGCGAATTGTGTCAAGTCATAAAATTAATATGATAGGTAATGAGGTACCCGGAACCTAATAGTTGTTTCGCGCAGGGAGTCGCTTCGGATGCTAGAAAAACTTTAACTCCTAACTCCTCGAGCATAGAGCTTAATTTTCTTGTCGAGCCTTATCACGATCAGGTTTTTTGCAAGTTATCTTTTGAGGCTGTGTTTATGTAACTGCGAATAGGAATTTTAGAAATAGGAACTAATATTAAGAAAACTAGTCGTACTAGTTAGTCCTTTGGAATTAAATATGTATTTATGTTATACAGGGTGAGGCACGGGAACTTCCCACATTTGAAAAAGATTTGTAAAAGAAAACTGTATGAGATGTAAAAAAAAATTGTCAGAAAAGTTATGTACATTTACACATTGTGAAGATTTTGTTGCCCTAAACTTGCATACCCATTGCCGACATTGCAATTTTCTTTGAAATGTGGGAATTTCCCGTGCCCCACCCTTTATTACATAATTTGTACAGGTATGAATAATTTAAACTTTTATGGTGTACTATCTTTCATAAGCTTCTCTAAGTTGCTCTGGTATGCCATGCTTCTCTCCTTGCTACCTCGCCAGCGTAGTTTTTCATATTATTTTGGGCTGGTATCTGATCTAATTTTAATTCTTGTGGTCCATAATTATTGATTGTTATTTACTTTCTTTTTCTCCGAATTAAAATTGAAAATTTTATTAATCATTTCATGTACAGGATATGATTGACGAGTTTTTTGTGGTCTTCTTCTTGAAGCCATTGTAGAGTATGACGATGAGCAAGCGCATGTTTTTAGTGCCTATGCTAATAAACTATTTTGATTGCCCTTTATGACTGAAATACAATACTTCAAATGAGAATAAGTTCTAAATTCCACTCGTTTTTTTTATTTAACATAAAAATTGTTCAAAAAGCATATCACCTTACCCTAAGGTTGAAAGCAAGCAATTCTGAACTTTAAGAAGTTATACTAAGTATTGAATAATGGTTCCGTATTGTGTGAAGGAAGCCTTGCAGTTTATTGGATTAGCACTTGCTGGACGGAAACCTTTTAACGCGGTCAACCTCATTGATGACAAGCCTAATTGTTAAGTCGAAAACAAATCCAATTTCTAAAATCATTTGCTTATTATTTTTAAACACTATAATAACAAATATGCGTGTGTTAACAAATTAAAAACGTATTTATTCCTTATTACCTATATTTTATAAATTAGATATGAATTACAATGTGAACTTAAAATGAAACGTAATATTTCTTTAAAAAAAAACAATTGAAAAACTGACATCACTTTTGACCGCCAAAATTAGGCTTAGACATCGAATTGTCCAAACAACAAATATAATATGATATTATAATGATCTACGTTATTACCAAATCTGTGATTTTCTATCATTCCTTAAACATAGCAACAAATATAACATTAATTAAGTATTTAAAAAACATCGAATTATTAATTTCATTTTAGTATTACAAAGTTCTAATTAGTTTTAAAATGATTTTAAAAGCTCTATATTAAAGAACTTCAGTAAAATAATAATAAATTCACGTAATCTAAACATCTACAAGATATTAATGGAGATTAAAATCTATTAAACAACGTGTACAGTCACCTACATTATCTAATTAACTTGCAACAAAAATATTGACCTTTTTCTATCAACATTTAGCATGCAATAATACGAAATCAAACTGCTGTGTTGTACATAATAGCTAAAGTCGTTACACGTTCACCGCAAGACAATTTCGTCACATATAATTGAAGAACATTTTCGTCACAACATTTTATACGTACATATACATAATATATACACATAAATCTAAAAAAAGTTAAGTAGGTATGACTAAAAAATTGTGTCAAAAATGACAAGATAATAGTTAAAAGCAACCCGTTGTTGTTGCCCAAGCGTCTAGGTTCACGCGTGCACTTTGTCTGACGGCTATCGGTGGAATGCGGTCGAATATTGTGAAACGATGCGCGGGCGCACCTACAAGAGATTCACCTGCGATCGCAAACGACCGATCTTCCGCATACATCTTTTCCTAATTACTTCTTTGTTTAGGGTTTTTATTTAATCCAGAAAACGTGTCTTGCGTCCTAAATGTTCCATTACATTTGCCTTTAAAAGCCTTATTATTGGATATCTCTACTATAGTACGTATATAGTTTTATTAATTCATTTTTAAATAGACAATAGATTTAAACAGATATTAATCTACCAAGCGTCTCTTTGGCCGATCGCGAGCTTTTAATGCGTTCTTTGGGAACCAATGCATTACATATTACTAATTCATTTTTATTAATCTACCAAGCGTCTCTTTGGCCGATCGCGAGCTTTTAATGCGTTCTTTGGGAACCAATGCATTACATATTACATACATAAATTAATTTTTATTTGCATGCTCGAGAATTACCTGAAAAAATGTTCAGCTGTGTAACAATGTATTGTGTTACGTTTATTATTGTTGGTTCAGGTCACTTTTGAATTCATGATTACCGTTTTCTTTTATTATTCTGTTTATTGGAATTTCAAAATTAAAAATATAATAATTATAATTATGTATGTATGTATCTGTCGAATTAGTTTGTACCGCTCCAAAAACGCGACCAAAGAAAGTATATACCATATATTAAATTAAAATAAAACAAATTCAAAAACAAGCATTTGGTTTCATTGTCGTCGTAAACACCTATAGCACGGAGTATCTTAATTTGAAATCAGAGCATTGTATGTGTATTTTAAAAAATATAGGGACATATTTTAAAAAATAAAATGTCACATGACGCGTGCTGCCACACGGCTATCCAGTTACATTTGTGCTACCATTTCTGCGCCTGCGCATATCACAATTCGCTACACACGATCCGACTTGACCGATATCTTTATTAGACCTAGATTATTATATGTAGAGCCTGTTTATTAATAAATAATAAGTTCGTGATTATTGGTACTAGTCGTCAATTTCGGGGTTAAATGTATTACCCATGTATCCGGATATAATAAAGGATGTAGGAGTTTGTTCTGCCAACTTGGTTCATTCAAAGTTATGTTATACATAATTGGCACTGCCGTGTTTGCCCTCGGTGTGATAGTGTTTCTAAAGAACAGCATTTCATGAGCATTATTAAGCAGGAACTTACGAGCCGTTATATTGCAAACAATACCTTCTCTCTCAAGTATAGTGCTGATTTGACTCCTACAATAGTTCCACTGTGGATCCGATGAGACCACTTTTTTGTATTATATAAATATTATAATATATTTTATTGCTAATACATTCATTTTTGCGTGACCAACTAAAGTTAGTATATGTGAAATAGTTGCAAAATGATTTTGTTACGGCTATGATTGACGAGTTTCTTGTGGTCTTCTTCTCGTCATACGCCTTTCTGAAGCCATTGTAGAGTCTAACGATGAAAAAGCGCACGCCTTTAGTGACTATGCTAAGAACGATTTCATTTAATTTCACTCAAGGGGCAAATAGAAACAGATGAGTGAGTCAAAATCTCCCTTGCGACTGCAGCCAATGCTGATTGCTGATTGTATCGCTCGCCGATATGCAATTTGCAGGAATGCTTCGTTAGAAAGTGCAACCGCGAAGTATGTTAGTTAAGGCGTCGTCTGCGCCCCTATTCTATGTGACCTAACTAGGTTTTTATAGATCTGATCCGCATCAATATTGATGTAACTTTATATAGAATCTTTTTGATTAATTTCCTCGGCATACTAATTTACATTTCATATTATAGTAGAACATCTCTACGGATGCCTAGTTGCGAAATAACAGGTGGGTTTAATAAATACTTATTTGCATCGACATTCTAGCTTAAAATTGACGCGTTTGAAACGGCAAAAGGCGTGTCTTTCGACACTAAACTGAACGCCATATTATACCCAACGGCGATACGCGACATTACATATATTAAACTGATTTTCAACTCAATTTAGAAAACATAGACTATTTATTTACTCTAATAATTCTGATGTATAGTATACACTAATATATTAGTATTTATGTATGTGTATTATAGTATTACTAGCTTATACCCCCGGCTTCGCTCGCATTTAAGTCATTAAACAAGTATCAGAGATCATACTAACTGTAGTCAATTGGAAACTATTATTGCTGCTATTTCGCAATATATTATACATTTGAGTCCATGCAAAAGAAAAATCAACTTTTCGCTTTTCAGTTTTTATTGGGACTGCTTGACAGTCGTATTTTTTATAAAACTTGCTATAATTATAAAAATCAAAAGGAGGTTTCGATTGCCTACAACTAAAGAAAAAATAATATTTATTTTTAATAAAAAGTATCCTATGTTACTTCTAAAACCTCCAAAAATATATGTACAAAGTTTCATGATGATCGGTTAAGTAGTTGTTGCGTGAAAACGTAACAAACAAACATTCAAATTTATATTAGTAAAAAGGGATTATTGTTATTATTATCTTATGTATCTATGTAACATGGTATGTATTGTGTGTAGTTCATGTTTATCTATATTTGTATATATTTATAACTCCCGCTATTTGTCTTCTGCACTTGTCTACACCTCAAAGTTGGTTATCTGAAAGAGATCGCTTGTTAGATCTTCTTATAAATAAATAATATATATTAATGGAAAATTGTTTTGACCAAATCAAATCCGTCCTTTACCACTTGGCCACAGAGGCAGTCTTATCCTCAGCTATACTTAAACAGCTTTAGTCGATATCTAACGACCAATGCGTCACAACTTAACCCTATTCCAAAGACACACCTAGCCCACGCTCCATCTGTCACTTAGATAAGAGTCCACTTAAGTGAATTGGACCACACATTGTGAGATAAACAGCGGTCAGGCATGGATAAGCGATTTCATGACACGCTTACTTTCCAAGGAAGTGATGAACCTAGTTGCTATACCGACAATTATGTATTACTAGCTGTTGCCAGCGACTTCGTTCGCGTAATAATCCCTACTAATATTATAAATGTGAATGCGAGTTTGTTTGTTTCGTTTTCACTCAACAACTACTTAACCGATCATCATGAAACTTTGTACACATATTTTTGGAGGTACTAGAAGTAACATAGAATACTTTTTATGAAAAAAAAAATTACTAAAAAATAAATTTTAAAAATTGACTATAGTTTCAGCTGTTTGGAATCATATTGATTCATTTCTATTGAAATGATCTCTGATACTTATTTAATGACTTAAATGCGAGCGAAGCCGTGGGTAAAAGCTAGTGAAGATATAAAGCACTATGAAGTTTAACATGAAAAAGTAGTTATTGAGACATAACTGTAATAGCTAGACATATGATGTCGATGACTTTTTTGTAGATATTGATGTCCTCTATAAAACTGTAGTACATCACTTTGCTCTATTGTCAATAATTTCCGCAGCATAAGCAATATAATGAATTTAAGTTTTCATACGGATCCCTAACGTTTTTGAAAATATTCTATAGCCTATGTTCATCAGGGATAATGTAGGATTCTACTGGTAAAATAATTTATCAAATCGGTCCAGTAGTTGCGGAGCCTATTCAATACATACAAACAATCAAATGTTTCCTCTTTATTATATTAGTATAGATACACAAACTATGTCAAGTTGAAAATTCGTTCGAAATATAGGAATTGTATGGATATATGATTGATGTGTATGTCGTAGTTATGGAAATGGAAGTCCTTCTTGAGTGTGATCATTTATCGAGCTCGCTACCAGACAATGGGGTGGTCATGTACCATTATACAATTTATAAAAGACATTTACATAACTAACTACCCTGCAATCATAACTTACATATATAACAATTATACAATCATACAATGTACCTATACTAACATTACATTGTACAGGCTATGGATTGGCGAGTTTCGTATGATTTCTCATCATATGCTTTCCTTTCTTTCCGTAGATTCTGACTATGCGCAAGAGCCTGTCAGAAATAAATAATTATGATTTTGATTTGGAATACAATAAAAATAATAGACATAATTATTGCTTTTTTTAATATCATTTTAATATTCTTGTACCTATTATTTTTTTAATGCATGAGCTCATCTGTTACGTTGAAACCTCGATACAATCTCGCAGGATGTTTTAACCGGAAGTAATAATACAAAACTGTCGCATACACGAACAATACACTATTGTCGATGATAATTACTTGCACCGGACGGAATGGAAACGATCGCATTGTACTAGCAACACTCTGGATCAAATGGTTTTAGACCCAGTTTGACCATGATTTGTGTCCCAATTTGATTCCGTTTTAATTACAAAATCCAATGCCATATAAACATCTGTGTAATCTTTATTTATCTCAGGAGTATGAATGCCAAACGTAGATTTTAAAGTAATTTTAGTAAGAATATTTAATTTCCAAATTACTACAATATCAAAATAAATTTAATCTCAACTGTACATACTAAATAATGTCAAATTAAACTTATTTAAATTTAACCCCTAAGAGTCGCTAATCGGCTCATGTTTATAAAATAATTAATTAAAATAAAATCAAATATATTTAAATCTGTCATTCATAAATTCGTTAAATATATATGTTTTCTTCTTTTTCTTTCATTAATGGTCTCAAATGTCTAATGAAGACAATTCTGTTGAGTATTTGAGAAAAGTCTAACAAGAATTTATACTACAAAATTTTAATACACACGTAATCAAAAATTAAGTAAAAATGAATTAAGGCCACGCACCAACAAACGCAGCATAGCACGTCCACCAACAAGATGGACCGATGACATCGTAAGGGCGGCAAGAAATCGCTGGATGCGAAGGAATAGGTCACACTGGCGTTCAATGAGGGAGGCCAACGTCCAGCAGTGGACGTCCTGTGGCTGATGTGATGATGATGAATTAAGGTTTTATATATCAATTTAGATTCATATTAAAATACTTATTGAGATCTATTTGTTGTGTACGATCCCATTCAGAGGACAAACGGGACTTTTTAGGACACATATGTGCGTGGAATAGGGACTATGTGTAAATTATAGTTTGACCGATTACAATACAATGAGCAATCATGTCGCCGACATTATGCACATTTTAAACTATAACATCCGACTGTCATTGCGTTTTATTTATGCTTGTTTTACCGCCAAAATTTATTGTTATATAATTTTATATTTATGTAATTACATATTTACAAATACTTAATAAATTTTCTCAAGTTAACATGATTTACTTAATTCGAGGTAATTTTTGCAGCTTCAGATTATAATAATTCAAAAAGAAAACGGGAAAGTAAGTCGCAAAAAGACTTTAAATTACTTAATAAATTTATAAAAGTGAACGAATCGTTGTTAATAATTTAAACTTTAATTAACGGTTTCGATTAAATGTCACATTCTGAAACAAATGAAACTATAAAATTAATATTTTCGGTCTGCTTGGCCCAGGGGCTGATTATGCAAGATCCCAGGGTTGATTAGGTATTTGTTTTAGGTTTGAATGTTATATGCCTGTAATTTCGGATCAGGACATTGTATAAATAAATATAACTACACTATTTAATGAATTGAATATTACTTTCAAAATCACCTTTGAAGTAGCGCTGTATGTTAACCTAACGAGCCTACGACTCATAGCTTGCGGTAGCTTAATATATAATATATATATATATATTATATATACGAATGAAAAATGTATCCAGGTATATTAAACCCTCATTTCAAATCTATATCCAAAAGAAATCTTTATTGCACAAAAATAGTACGTAAGCGAGCTTAGTGCTATTGGTATTATCTATCAGCTAACCTTTGTCAGTGTGAGCGGAGATACTCAGGTGCAATGATTAGTAATAATAACTAATTATACTAAATGTAAAAAGTTAAACTTCATAATTAAAATTGTTGATGCAACCCGCTTCAGGCACCAATCAGCGGCCAGCACCTACCTATAATAAAACCCTTACCTAAATAATTAATAATTGATTTATAAGTGAATAAATACGGTCTGTAATCAACGCGCATATTTCATGCCGAATCGATTTTAAAAATCGGTGCATTATTTTTCGATTTCGCCAGCACGACCCATGAGATTCTTATCGGAATAAGAATGATGTATGGGTTTTTTAGCTTTTGTTTTAAAGATATATACATATTTTCTTATTAATATATCGAAAGTTTTGTTTGTTCATTTAGTTTCCTATTTCCTATTTAAGTTAAAGTTGTTATTAACTTTTTTAAAAGGAAATAGAGACCACAGAAACAGTGGGATTGTCACAAAAAGTGCAATGAACATCTAAATAACAAACAAGTAATGGTAATCCACATAAATCTAACCACAGCGGAGATAAGAAAGTGTTCAAATAGACCCCCGAGGCGGATCTACCGCTATTTCATACAAAAACAATATAGACCGACATCTTGACGACATATTTATAAAATGTCTAGATATTCTTTGCAAATATTATTTAAGTAAATATAAGGTTTGTATGAATTTCTATCTCTGGATAAAAAACTGCCAGTGAATCTCAACCTGTTTTTTGTTAGGGCACACTTTTAGAACTTCGTGGCACACAAAAGTGGCGCAGGACATTGATTGAGAATCACAGTTCTAAACATTTAATCACGTTTATTTCATAAAATAAACATTTTCAATTAAGATTTACATTTTTATTTGCATTTTTGAACAAGTCATTCCGATATTTTGTTTGGGCATTTGACGATGGCTTTTTGACGTGAGGATTTGTGTGTATTAAAATTTTATAATCTTTTATTGGACGGTTGATTCGGCTGTTGCCCGAATACTCGATATTGCAACAATGAACAATTATCTCAGACGGAATCTGAGACCATTTCTTCTTCTTCTTTATTAATGGCCTCAGATGTCTAATGAAGACAATTCTGCCAATGTCCAGTATTTGGGCGAAATATCAATAAGAGATTTTACGTAAATACTCATGTCAAAAAAAATCCCAGAGACCATTTAATAAAAGATATTTTATTTGACAGTTTTATTTTTAATTTTTCTTGGCTCTGGAACTACGCCTAAATACAATTACAAAAATATAAAAACATACTCGTAAATGACATAAATATATATATTTTTTTTGTTTAAAAATTTCGACAATATTTTGATACTCTTTTTCATTCAATAATACATTATTATTATATTTTAAAGAAACAACGTACAATATTTATTTATTTTATTTATTTATTTATTGGGTCCATAAACGATATTATTATGATTTTCATAGTCCTAAAATATTGTTTAATTATATTCTAATAAAATATAATAATTTCTAAATGTGAAATATTTAAAAAATAATTTATGTCATCAAGCTCTCGGTCTAATAGAAAAAGGCATTTTATAGGAATATGAATGCAAACACAGCCGCAGGTATGAAATGAACACCTAATAGTGGACTTTCTGGCCACAGTGGACGACTGTGCACTCCACTGTAACACTACCTTGACCACCCACTAAAAGAATCACGTTTAACTAAAAATAGTATGAGAAAACCGAGCTTTGCGAAAAAAATACAAACCCATCCCTACTAATGTTATAAATGTGAATGTGAGTTTGTTTGTTATGTTTTCACGCAACAACTACTTAACCGATCATCATGAAACTTTGTACACGTATTTTTTGAGGTACTAGAAGCAACATAGGATACTTTTTATTTAAAAAAATATATTATTTTTTACTATAGTTTTCAATTGACGATAGTTTCAACTGTTTGGAATTGTTCTATATTTATTTTTATTTCCGTCTGTCATTTTTATATATATGCAGTATAAAACTATTTGAAGTTTTGTTAGGTGTCATTTTTGTGGTTAGATGCCACTTTATTATTTTAGATCTTACTGATACTTATTTAATGACTTAAATGCGAGGGAAGCCGCGGGTAAAAGCTAGTATTTAACATAAATATACTACCGGCATTTGTTATATTCTTATTATATATAATGTATATAATAAAACATATTTAAAAAAATTGAATTCTGTATACGTATATTCAATATCTTGGCCTAAGTTTTTTTTTTCTTTTGGATTTGTGTAGAACTGTCAAATTTGTCTTTTGTTTTAGAAATTTACATTTCTTATTAATAATCTATTTCCGAAATTACAATAAAAACAATTGAAAATGATAGTTTTTATTTGTTATAATAATGTTATGTTTATTTATTTATGTATATATTTATATGCAATGCTATTGAAATGAAATGTAAATAGTTTATTAGCATAGACACTAAAAGCGTGTGCTTGCTCATCGTCAGACTCTACCGTGAATTCGGAAAGGCGTATGACGAGAAGACCACAAGAAACTCTTCAATTATACTATCTACTAAAATCACAATAATTATCCCCCAACTAGGTATATATAGTTAATCCGAGTTTTAATTACAATAACAAATTAAAAGTACAAGTGATTAGGTACTGAGGAACAAAAATATATGTGTATATGTGGATATACACATAACTCCACTGCCATTGATCTATGTAGGTATATGAAGTTACATATTTACCGTTTAGTAAATTAAATTTAACATTTAACGTCGTGCTCATATGGGGGCTAGTTCGACCGCATGTTGAGTGCGTAATTACAGGGGCAGGTCGATGCTAAGTACAGGTGATTATCACTTGCGAACCGAGTGGAAAGCCAAGTACTAATACTAACTGTTTCAATTGCGTGCGTGTTATGATTTCGTTTTGTTAGACACAGTTATTTCTAATTGGCCTGTTTATCTGCTATCAACACGAGACGAGATCGGTTGTTTACCTAGTACATCTAAAATGTATTCATTTAAGAACAATATTGATAAATCGGTCTCAATATAATACAACTCACTAATTCAATTCGCTATTAAAATTCCGTTAGAAGTATCATTGGAATTTAGTTTGTGAGTTTTTCAAGACACTATTCGGCTCATGAGGTCGTGACGTCATAAATCTTGGTGCATCCCACATCCGCGACATTCCAAATGTATTCATTTAAGAACAATATTGATAAATCGGTCTCAATATAATACAACTCACTAATTCAATTCGCTATTAAAATTCCGTTAGAAGTATCATTGGAATTTAGTTTGTGAGTTTTTCAAGACACCGCGCCTGCATGAGGTCGTGACGTCATAAATCTTGGTGCATCCCACATCCGCGACGTTCCAGCGGCCCGCGTGAAACAATTAGCGGTGGCCGTCGTGTTGGCTGGATACGACTCGTACTATTAAAAAGTAAAGAAAGCAGAAACTATGTTATTTTTAATAAATCATCATTTTTACTACAACAAAATCACGTGGTCTATATTATTATTATTTTGTTATACGTACAAAAGAAAGCTCTGGACTAAGCCTCAAATACAGCTTAGCTACATATAGAATATAGTTTCGGCTAAAACGCATACTGTTAGCTTCTATTTCTGACATGGATACACATGGCGATTTTCAAATGGATAAAGTTTTTTGTAGGTATATAAGCGATTGAAAGAAACGATCGCGGTGTCGTGAACGACAAGAGAAATATCTGCATCCCTTTCACACATGCCTCAACTTCGACACGATAAGAATATAGTTATCAATTTGTAGATAGATTGTCGACGGTATATATTTTGAAATTATTGAAGCGTGTAGTCCCGCCACCTCGACGATCACAATTAGTGCTGTATAAAGCGTAAATGCCACACAGTATAAGTGCCGCATTAAGCATTGGTCACGCCAAGAGCCGCTGCTATTTGGCGTAGCGATTTGCCATCTTACCATACGTGATTGTCAAGAACGGAAATTGTTTGAGCAGCTTTCAGTGAATAAATGTTTTGTTGTGCTTTGAAATTATGTTATAGTAATACTTGAGAAGTTAATCTGCGCAGCAACATTATGTCTCAGAAATTATTATTATTATTTTTTTAAATTAGGCTTTTATCTGACAAGACATATCAGCTCCATCGTGCCTCACCTTACCTTTACAACAAAAAAAAAAAATACCATCTTGCAGAAATCCCAACATAGAATGGTCTGCGCTAAACCGACATCCAGCCCACAGACTCTGTGCTTTCTCATCAGCGCCTCCCTCTCCTTCTGAACCTCAGAAATTAACCAACTTTTCCCACTAACTACCACTTCTTTGAAATTAATCCGTCGTTTAGATATATATAATAGTAATAATCCTATGTTATTTTAAATTAGCTAAGATAATAAATGCAATGTTAGGTTGTAGTATGATATTAATAAAATTATTAAGTTTATTGTCAAAGCAATATAAATGCCAATAGTTATAGCCCTATATGCAGGTAAACGTAATAAATGCATATACTTGGATCTGTCACACGATGACTGAGTGCACTTAGAAAGTTGTACAAAATTGCAGTATTTGATGTTTATAATGCAATACGGAAGTGTTGGCTACTTGCTTCATATTGGTTAACTCAAATGGAAGACACTTACATTGTATGTACACTGTACAGTGGCAAGGGAAACTATGATTATAAATAAATAGTACAATGGCGGTTAACATAATCCGAACTGACATTTAGGTAATTTTTTTGTTATTTTTTTTTAATTTCAAGAAAAAAATTATTCAATGGTTTCTGAGATACTCAATACAACAATGAAGTATCAACACAAACTATCATGAGCGTAGCCAGCCATGGGTTCAGGGTGGGGCAGCAGTTTAAAATAATATGTAACTAGCAAATACCCGCGGTTTTGCCCCGGTTAATTTTTTTATACAAAAAGGTGTAATACACATCCTATAGCACCCTGTATCTGTATGTTTAATTCGAATTATCCAAAACAGTTAATTACATTTTTCAGGTTTGATTAGGCACCTTACAGGCCCCACCCTGGCTACGCTGATGCAAACTATGCACAATAACAACTTTAAATAGCTCTCCTGTAAAATTGCAATTTTGTAGATCCTACCGTGTTAATAATAACCCTTGAAATTACTATAGGATGTTACTTATATATATACGCAAGTAATTGCATTCGTGTCACAGATGATGTCGCCGCGGTCATTGCGGTCAGATGACTGCTAGATGTCACACAACCCGATTAGCATACGAGATTGTGGCCACTCGTCTGCGGGGCGTGGCCACTAGCACACATTGCTCTGCATTACATGTCGCCGTTTAACTGCGGAATATATGTGTATATACTTTCTACCTACATATCGAATTACTGCAAAGATTTCGAAAAGTTGAAATAAATTAATTAATCTCAAATCTATTTAGTTATTGGGTCCACAAACAACTAGACTTGGAATTAATATCACACTAAGAATTATAATAATCCAATTGTAGGCAGCATGCACTAACATTACAATGAGCAACGTTACATTACATTTTAAATATATTTCTAAAACTCATTACAATTAAATCAAAATAAAAAATATAGTTTATCAAATGTCAAAATTAAATTATTAAAGAATTACATATAGTATATTTAGTTAGTACTATAAGAACATATATATAAAATACGATTTAAAATAAATCCACATTTTGTCCACTTCGTAAGTATATGCTTAGACACTAATTTCATTTACTATCTACATGTCTAGTATGCATACGGCATTATTCTTCCACGCAACATAGTCTGAATGCAGCTTGATTTCAATTTACGATACATTTAAAAGGCTACCTCTGCCCATGTACTAACGGTCATAATTTTGGGCGTAGCGGACCTTGTCCAGGTAGCGGTTAGGTTCTGAAGAGATTCCTAACTCCTTATGCGTTAGACACGGCTATTTACTACTGTTCTTAAAACAACCGCAATTGTTTATTGAGTTACTACGTTTGTTTATCTTAAAGTTCTCTCTACTAAAATCTTGTTATGCATTATTTTTGCGGCTCCACAGAGTTGATTTCTGTTGACATTATATCAATGCATTGAATATTAAAAAAACAACTGTCACTTTTATCTTTTATGCCAGTCACGCTTTCTAAGCAGTTAAATAAGTTTTTAATTTAAATAGGATATAAGGACTAGACTAAAATGAATACTTAGCTACTATATTTTTTATTAGATAATATAATAAACTTTAAAAATAAATATTTAGGTCGACGGGAATCGATCCGATAACATAGTCCGTTAGAGTTATGTTACAAAATTACGTCTCAAAACATATCACGTGCTTTACGTGACATAAGCGTTGTTAAGTATACAAATTTAAAAAGAAAGTTTATATCACAAATGCGTACGTTTATGTCACGTATGACACGCGCGTATGTGTTTTTATAGTAAATGTACCTACATACAGTTGCTAATTTAAAAATTATAACGTCTTTTATTTTTACGATCAATTCATCAATCGAGTTTCCACCTATTTTCGAACGGATGTCATCGACCGGACTAATTTAAAATGTGTGAGTTTGCCCGACATGTCGAATGCGGGTTGCATACCGCTAGTTCTGCGTTCTTGATTGCTAATGTTAAGGCAGTAATTATATAGTCTTGATAGATTATACCTACAGCTCAACAGTTATCATGCATACAAATAGGAAACACACTCAATATATGTTACAATCCCAAAAAAAAGATTGAAAAAGAGATTGACTAGTAAACCTTAGTAGCACAAGAAGAAATAAAAACGTAAAATTTTTATACTATTTTAAAAGGTTAAAGCGACGAATATAACTCCTTGTTAATTGCGTATGCCAACTTGATGCATTATACGCACCTAGGCCATTTACTAAAGTCTAGATTTTGCTTGTACTGACCGACCTGAATGATCACTACCAGGGACCACGATGAAATGTCTTATCTCAATGTTTTATACTATAATTAATCAACTATAATTCATGTAAGGATATATTATAGTAATAAATAATTTAGTAACAAAAAAAAACTACAGAGGTACCGGTTAAGTTAGTTGAAAGATTCGAACATGCGTACGATAGGAAAGTTGAAATAAATAAGAAATCTAACCTTTTTTTTTGTTCACAGCCAGACACAGTTCCTCAAGCCAGTGTGGATATGACAACAGTTGTGGAAGTAAGCGAGGCGGACACCGTGACAGGACATCCTTACAGCCTGGCTATAACAGCGCCCGAGAGAGTTACTTTTGTTAAAGGCACGTGTAGGGAGGAAGCCAGATGGTGGACCGATGTGCTCAGCGTTTATCCTAGGAGCAAGGTATGGAGTATTTATAACGTAATTTCTCAAGATGAAACAAAAGAAAATAACAATGTATTTGATTGTCAAAAGCTATCAGAAGTACTATAGTTATTTCACGCACTGATTACTGAGAGCTTGGGTACTGTAATCGTCATCTGTAGGCTTATCACGAATTTTAGTCTGGCTTTCGAACCGAGTTCGCTTCAAGCGATTTGTATGGAAATTTGAGCAGCGCCACCGCGTGCGGATTTGGAACTACAATATTTTAGATACTTTTTGTTAATTTTCGAACGTCTCGATCTTTCGTTCATTTGATAGATTGCTGGTGCTCGTTAGTCGTTAGTAAAAATTCATGATCCCGATTGCTAACGGATCCGTTTTACTTGTGACAGCTCGATTCGAAAGCCAGACTAAATTCGTGATAAGCCCACTGTTCCATGCTTTCTATGTTTGCTACAGTCAACTTTTATTTCCACGTCAACTATACTTTGATTGTAAGCACGTCCTATCTCATTGGCTTTCCCGGACAGCAAACCTTGGCAAATTATTGTCCATTGATAGCTATTAGCATTTATTAAGTAACGGATAATGAGGCTTAAGTGCGAGTCCAGCTTCCTGCCGCTTCGAGAGCAGCGCGTGCGTCGTGAATGGGACGCGTGCGCCGTCCTGGTAATTGCGGTCCATTGACGACCTGCCTCTAATTAACGCCATCTCTTGCACCTGGGCGACTAGTTTGATACTATTGGAACTCGCTTTAATTATTCACCGATCGGAGGATGCGTTTACCAGTTTTTGTGTGTAAAAAAGCGAAAGCGCGTTGAGATGTAACTCGAGCTAGGCGAATGACAATGCAGACAAGTACGTCGTGAACGGCAGCGTGACGACGCGACCGGTTCTCTATAGCCAGAAATCCTTGAGATCGCTATCAAAACATTATGCAGCCATCATATTGTGCCAATGACAGGTGGATGTACATTTGCTCAGTTCGTGTTGCTATTAAAACGCTCGATATACGAGTACATAGCCCATCGCCCGATGCAGGCGTTCGCATGCCGGCTCTTTTTTATTGTCAACAGCATTTATACTTCCACTGTTGTAACGTATTTATTACCTTATAAGGTTTATTAACTGAAGACGCTCATGCAGTAATAGTAATATTAATTATTTTCTATCACATAAACCACTTGTTAATAAATTTTTTGTGAAACTTATATGAAATTATATTGCGGACTAAAATAGATTAAAAATATAAAACAAGAAAGTTGACACTGACAGAATAAACATCAAAACCTCAAATCTTCTTAAATAAGTATTTTCGGCCTGTAGAATTGATAATATATATTGTTACTTTTATGAGCCGCCATGAGATGAACAAAGAAATTGACTCATGATACGTTTAAGTGAACTTTTGACGTCTAAAAATATTCCTGCGCAACGACATCCCAAATTCTCCGTAACCTAATTTGAGCACGCAGTGACTTAATCGCTTCTCAGCCTCTTTAGATAATTTCTCAGAAGTTCTACATCAAAGTTACTCCGCACGAGACGTCCCAGTTTCTGAGCAAATGCTTTAATTAAAACTGGATTGAGTTTAGGTCGAATTTGTTTTGACCTGATTCGGGCACTGCTCGGTGACACATGTGGCCCAAAATATTGACACCAATGACGATATCTTTGCTTCTATTTTTGTCATTGTTATTTATTCATATGTAGGTACGTATTATAAAAATTAAAATATGAGTTAATAGTGGTTAGTTTTATCTTTATTGTACTATAATAAATCACAATAAATATTTCATCACGGTGCGAGATTAAAAGTAAACATATGGAATTTCCTTGTAGAAAACTAGCGGCCCGCCCCGGCTTCGCGCGGATGGAGATTTATTTTTTAAACATTTGGAATTTTAGCAAAAGCCATTTTTGGCAACCTTGGGTGGGTTACATTATTGTAGTTTTAGTAAGGATTCTTATTTTTTTTCCTGTAATTTATATATCCTATATTGATCAGTGATATGTAGCATTCAAATGGCTAAAGAATTTTCGAAATCGGTCCAGTAGTTTCTGAGCCAATTCGTTACAAACATACAAATCTTTACCTCTTTATAATATTAGTATAGATTTTATTACACTGTTTCTAAGAAGCGCTTTGGTTTATTTTCCCGCCATAACCACATTATCAAATGTATAATACTATGACGTCATTTTGTTTTTAAGTCCAATAACATACGATGTTCACTGAACTTTTTTACGATCGACGAAGTTCATTGGTTTAAAGGAGCCCCTTCTTTAATTCTTGTCGCTCCTTATTTCCCAAATTGATCTGGGATAATCTTAAAATTTGTTTGTAGTAATAATTTGAATTCGTTTTAGTTACGATCGCATTTATTACTACTTAATCAGTGATAAACAATAATAACATTTTTATGTACGTATTTTTAATGTAAATATTACATAAAAAAAAAGTAAATAGTAATCTTTAGGCGACCAACCTCTGGGTAGTAGACCAGGAATTAAATAGTAGGGTGCAAAAGACATATCCCTTCCCTACTACATTATAAATGTGAATTTGTTTGTTACGTTTTCACTCAACAACTACTTAACCGATCATCATGAAACTTTGTACACATATTTTTGGAGGTACTAGAAGTAACATAGGATATTTTTACTACCTATAATTTCCAACTGACTATAGTTTCAGCTGTTTGGAATCATATTGATTCATTTCTATTGAAATGATCTCTGATACTTATTTAATGACTTAAATGCGAGCGAAACCGCGGGTAAAAGCTAGTAAATTATATTTAAATATATATCTGATATATTATTTGTTACATATACATAATATTAGTCCAATTACTTTTGTTAGCATTCGTGCGTATACAGAAGCATTTTAATCTGTAAAACTATAAAAAAAATACATTTTTATTTAGAAATATTCCAGCGTATATCGTTTCTACGCTATATTTGTAATATGCGTTTTTGCTTTCACATGTTATCACTTCATTCAGTTACCTCTATATAAAACCACAGTAATTAGTATAGTACCTTCCGATCATTCCAAGAAACAATTATAGCTAGTAACATAGCACTTTTTAAATTTCACGTTAACAGTAATTATGACTCTTACACCGCATTCTTTTTCATCATTTATCGACTCCATATTTGTTCCTATCACAAATAAGGCCCACTGTCCACGGAAACATGTCATTAATTAGATTGATTGCCGTATCTGCAAGCTTTATTAATCTCTTTATCGTTAATATTATACCATATTGTTTCCGGTAAATATTTTGGTACGTTATCACTTATATACACTCTAAAGAGCGCTGGTGCAGTGCACTCCCACGAAAATTACAGAAGTAATCTATATTTCTTCATAATACATACTATCCTTACATTACATTCATTCAATGATAAGCATAGAAAAACGCTTAATTAATTCTATATCTGATTTTCACAAGAAAGTAATAGATGTCTTCGCTCGCCAAAAAGACCGGCGAATGGATTTTCTGTACAAATAAAATAAATGGTAGGCTCTAGTTTTTTGTTTATTTTTTTGTGAACCCCCATCAAAAAATGTCACGAGCCGCCTCTGCTTATATAGTTGTCTTTTTTGCGTTCATTAAATAGTATTGTTTGTAATTATCGACATTAGAGAAAATAATAATATTTTTTTTAAATTGAAATTTTAATTTTGTTTTTTATATTTGCGATTTTTTTTTTCTCCCCTCTTCCTTACATCTATTTGGTTCTAGTATTTTTGTAATTTTATTAGAAGTTTTGTATCTATCCCTTTATCACCTCGAGCATGCCGTCCTATCCTATAATTAAAATTTCATTTAGTTTATATAATAGTAGTCCTTTTTATAATATGTAGGTAGTTCTAAGGCAGCCATTCTCAAAGTAGTGTTCCGCGGAACCCTAGGGTTAAAATACTGCAAAAAATACCTACCAAAGAGAAATTATAAGGTTACATCTAAATATTTCAACTAAATATTACGTAATATTACATTGCAATATGATTATTCATAAATACATATAAATCAGTTTTTTATAATTATATTAAGGCTTTTTCCTTCGCCAAAAAAGTTTGAGAACCGCTGTTATATAATTTTGTAGGTAGGCTTTATAAATAAATAAATAAATAACGTTAAAATCGATATAATGCATAAATTCGGAAATTTAATCTGTATTTTATTTAAAATCAGTCAACAAATAAAAATGTCACTCAACTAATGACTGTCGTAGAAAAATAATAAATATTGACAGGCGGTTGTAGTTTGTGCCTCTACTTGCGGTTTGTTAGTTTTTTCCCTCAACAACACGTAGGACCGCTTCAGCTGTGAGTTTTCTCGCTTACTAAATCTGGTGGCGACTGGTATGTCGGGAAAACTGTGTTTGATTGACAAGCTGTCGCTGACTTGCCTTTATATATTCATGAAGTCCGGTTTTTAAGCTTATTTATTAACGAATTCTTTATTAATACGTCATTTTTTATTAAAAATACGAGTTGTGTCTCCTTGCGTAAATTCGTAAAAATAAATGAATTATACTATTAGATTTTACAATTAATGGTCATAATTAGATAATTTTGTCATTAATATTATTTTATTTAAAAATATAATGGTGATATACCGGATTATAATGTCTTGTTAAAAATTATTAGTATCCACTCTTATGACCAAATATATATTTTTAATTTTTATACCACATTTTCGAATGCAAACGTTCGACTGAATCAGCCGGTTTAGTAATCTTTTAAAAGTAGGTATTATTATGCAATAAACCCGCGATTATGGAACATGCAGTCGCTCGTCTATCAATACACTTCTATAAGCAAAAAATGTTACCGTATAAGGTACGTTTCCTGCAACGGTCCATCCATGGAAAACGCAGGAGGCCATTTCCGCGAAAAAAAATTGCACTGACTAATTGATTGGATCTGGTAAAGGAAATCTGGTTGAACTATGAGTGGTTTTATAATTTAATAGACTGGTTATAAACCTAGCCTATCCTAGTAGCTGAAATCGACATCTGAAACTCGGTCTCCAGGTCTAAAAGAAGGAATATGCCCTGTCAACTTGCATATGAAGCTGGTATGGTAATTCGCTATTTCACATTCAAGTAATATGTTTCTTTTTGACATGAGGGTTTATGTGTACCTATATTAAAATTATGCAATTTCTTATTGGGGGTTTGTCCGAATACACGATATCAGCGGAATTGTCTGAGGTTATTAATAAAAAAAAGAATAAAGTTACATTAGTACCGGCGGAGATTTTTAAGAGATTCGTACTTGTTGGTATTTATTTTAATTGAATCCAAATATCAAATGCCATTACGAATGTGGGGCCAGGGTCGTGATAGTAAAGGTCAATGACCTTGGCATCAAGCGGGCACACAGATAGTCACGAAATTTCTTGTATCACACAACTATTTGTAACTGATCCGTTGTACGAGTCATCGTTTTTAGACGAAAGAATGTTATTGATCACATTTTATTATTAAATCGCTGAATGTTAAAATTATAATTTATTTTTTCTATCGATCATATACATAGATTTTCAAAAATAAATAATTAATATGAAATTTATTAAAGTATTGTACTCAATTAATACTAACTTGATTTTTTAATAAATTTGATGGCGTATCAATATAATTCTATTATATCTGGATCACAATAATGACATGTAGTCATCACCTACAATGGAGGGCGTTGTCGTCACCAGGGGGCGCCATGATTTAAACCATTCCCCCCTTTCCTCCCCCCTTCCTCCCTCACCTCTGTCTCTTATAGGAATTATTTTGTTAATAAACATCCGTTCTTTCTATATTATAAAATTCTAGTTGGATTTTGGGAAGCAGCTCGTTGATTGTCTTAATGTAATCGTTCTCGGTTACTGCTGCTAGGCTGTGGAATGATCTTCCTCTGCACATACAAGAGGCCCCTAAAATTTTTTAAAAAACTCCTGTTCGCATACCTATACAAGAACATATATTTCTGACATCACACTTATACCTATGTATTACTGTTTATGTATGTGTATGTATGTGTATATCTATGTAAATTATGTTACTGTTTTTTATATATGTTATGTCCCTTCACATTTTTTTCTCTTAATAAATATTTATAGATTGGCTGGTAGAAAATGCTGCCTAGCATTAAACCCGCCTGTACTGAAGTACTAAGTTTTAAATAAATAAATATTATGACTTGATGTTTAATTTTCCATTTCCAGGGTCGTCATAAAAGAAATGCAACATTCCCTGGTGGACAGACCGGCAGTCTTTTACAATCTGCAACCACACGAAGTAAGCACACACCCTTTGATTAAAAGGCTAACGACAAAATGAATCGTTTGAAATTAATGACATTGTTTTTACTATTTTCCCAGAATACTCGGCGGATGCGTCAACACTCCGCGAGGTTGCAGACGGCTGCGGTTCAACCAGACCTCGATATAACAGCATTCATACAGGCCCTACAGTTAACTCTGGTACTACCACCTGGCCCGGACCCAGGGTTCAACCACCACAGCCTGAAATACCTACATTGACTGCCCCACCGCCCATTGATACCAAAGGTAAGTGTTTTTCTAGAACTACCTTCTTACACTTAATACTTGAGATCTAATCAAATATAAGCTTGAATACAATAAGCAACTAGACGGTTAATTTTTTCTATTATCATAAGCAGAATAACAAGATCATCTGACATAATTATTTAGTATATTCATATTGTCATATTATATTTATTGGTGTAATTATTTATTACCTAATAATCCAAATTATTTGTGTATTATTTATTTTATTATTTACTTTTCTGTACTATTAACATCACCGCTCACATCTCCCAGAGGTTAAACTGGCAGAAAATGCCTAAAGGCATTAAGTTCGCCTTTTGTGATTTTTGGTATAATAAAGAATTTATTATTATTATTATTTACAATAATCAGAATAAATACAATTTTACGCGAGAATAAACCATATAAACCTTTAATTTAGTTATTATAACAGCTTTTATTACATAACTCCCACTATGCCGACGTCCACAGAACACAGTACATTTAGCAAATTGTTCAGACAAGCAAGTCTTTCCCGTATAAGGTGACGAGAGGTGTCGGCTCGTTTGGCAAGCGTCGGCAATCTGATGCATGCGCTGATGAAATATGGTGTATGGCCGAAAGCTAGCACTAATATAGCTATGGATTATGCAAACGTATATTCACGGCTATTATAAGCACTTTTAAATGCAGACAGAGATGTTATCATGATTTTATTTTCGTATATAAATATGTATAGGCTGATATTAGAACTCTGTATTTTTAGAATTAGAACGAACAAACTGTAAACATTTTCATGTACATAGATTTTTATTTATTTATTTATTTATTGGGTCCACAAACATGGTTCTACAATTAGACTTGGAATTAATATCACACTAAGAAATCTAATAATCTAATTGTAGGTCCTATACGATAACGGTACAATGTGCTGATAGTATGTATTATGAAGAAATATAGATTACTTAAGAAGATGTAATTTTCGTTTAGTCTGTCAGTGTCATCTTTCTTGTTTTGTTTCTGTTCTTTTTATTGCCACAATGCTTTGTGATAATTATATTTTAAATCCAATATAATCCGCAATGTTATTTCACTTTATTTCACTAATATGTCCAATTAATTAGAATTACATTAGATCAAGATTTATGTTACAATTAGATCGAACTTAGTCTTTCTTTTCATTGCATGTCCTAACTAACGCTAATTGGTCACAAAAATAAATAGTCATAAGAATCATTACAGCTCATATGACGTCATAAATCTAGGAAGTCGCGTCTGATCAATTTAATCCTGAATATAGTAACCGTACAAACGCCTTGTCTAATTGGCGTCTCTCGTAAGTGTCAGTTAGTAACTCAGTTGAGATAGTAACTGACACCTAACGCCATCTGGTATTTGAATAAATGGTTAGTACTTAGTACAGACAGTTATTGGGTGTATTGGTACTGACATTGTATTGACTAGTACAAACATTTTTCATTAAAATATTTTGTAGAATGTTAGTTCCTATTACAAGAAAACGGTATAGCCAATAGTCATCTATACTAATGTTATACAGAGGAAAGATTTGTATTATTGTACGTTTGTAACGAATTGGCTCAAAAACTACTGGACCGATTTCAAAAATTCTTTCACCATTTGAATGCTACATTATCACTGATCAACAGGTTATATAAATTACACGAAAAAACAAGGATCTTTACTAAAACTACAATAATGTAACCCGAGGTTGCTTTTTCTAAAATTCTAAATGTTTAAAAATGAATGTCCACCCATGCAAAGCTGGGACGGACCGCTAGATATGTATAATTATTGTGATCGTTTTCTTGGAACATTGTTAAAATTAGACACGCTAACTTAATACATATTCAAATCATCTCTTTTCATTCACGTTAAATGCAACTTAATGGAAGTATTATATGTGGAATGTGATAATATTAGAAGTTATTTTATTTTTGTAATAAAATCACAAATAATGTTTAACTTGTACAACTGTGACCAACTAACAACTCCGCCACTTTATATTAAACCAATTGTGATTGTTATAAATTTAATTTATATTTATAAATTGCAATTGTAAATATATATAATTAATACATGTAAATACATATAGATACACAACAAAAGGCAACCCAATGCCTTATCACCAGGCACCCAACCTTTGGGTAATGGACCGGGAAGTAAATAGTAGAGTGAAAAAGAATTTCATACATAAATAATATTAAAAAGATATAAATAATACTAAACATATACTACAGTAGAAATAATTAACTAAATAGTAATATAAAGGTGTTTCCAGAAAATGAGTTATAGTGGTAAAGATTTGCACGATAGGGTCGCAGCCTTGAGTTTGACTCCGCGCATGGCCTCGTAAACTATATTGGAAAAGGGCACTTCAGATCTCGTTTTGTTAACAATATGAATATATCAAAATTATAATTGTATTCGGGAGGTTTTGCTCCTTTTTATTGTATGTATTTATGGGCTTAAAGTGCAGACTGGTATCGAAAGAAATAAATCTAAAAAACAGTTTTTGTATAAGGTTAAAAACACACTAAATAATAAAAAAAATCTACAGTTTACACAGACCAGCCAGTGTCATCAGCATCTCCGCCTACAAGAGACAAAATCAACGGTGAAGAGAAAGCTCGTTCAAGACGTCGTGATGTCTGGTCTGATTCTACCAACGGAACAACTAATGATGAAGGTAAAGGTCTACTAATAAATAGTATAAACTATGTAGAATATATGTGCCATCACAAACAATTGCGTTTTACTTCCAGGTGTGGGCAACGTTCGTTCTCCACTGCTACAACAGCAGCATCAGCAATACGATGAACAGTTACGTGATATCGCTGCGTCACTAACACGACCGCGATCGCGACGAGCTCTACCACCAACTCTAGAGAGGCCTACCAGGTTACCTGCGCCTGACAGATTACCTGTAAGTTTTGAGTTATCACCATTACACATCAATACACACTAAATACATGAGTAATAACAATTCGCAGGCTCGTGGGTCACCAGATGGTGGATCACCTCCAGAAGAAGGCAGCTCCAGTTCTGCAAGTGAAGGTAGCGAAACGACCGATGCGCCAGAAGCTAATGAAACTTCTGAAAGCGGTAGGGTGGAGTTGCCAGCTGAGAGACTCCTGCATGCCAGAGCTGGTTGGCTTCAACGGCGAGGAAATCAAGGACAACCCTGGTCAAGGCACTGGTTCGTTCTACGTGGCGCTGCTCTTCTGTACTTTAGAGATCCAAATGCTGAGAACAGAGGACTAATGGATGGAGTTATAGATCTAAGTGGTGTGGCGAGGGTGGTGGAATTGCCAATGTCGGCGTCTACTAATGGATACGCTTTCGAAACTGAGGTTTGGCACAATTCAATACATCTGCTATGAAAATGTTTTGTTTTTACACTCCTATTATTTCCTATATTCTTTACAGACATGGGATGGCAAGAACATAGTCTTGTCTGCAGTGACAGCAAGCATCCGCTCCAATTGGGTGTCAGCTATTAGAAGAACAGCCGGTCTACCTGACTCTACAGCTTTGTCGCTTATTTTACGTGATGATAATGACCAAACCTCTGAAGGGTCAACGACTTCCCCCTTAACGCCAGTAGGACCTAATACCACACGAACAGGACCGTTTTCATCTGATGAAGAATACAGGACTGCTTCAGAAGGTGGCCGTAGAGATAGCGCTGATTGGGGTGATATGGGACAGCATCCTTCTTCACCAATCCTAAGCAGGACACCAATTTCAAAAGTAAAGGATAAAGTTCGAGCGCGTGGTTGTCATCAAACTGTTACACGGACGGATGCTCTAAAGAGCGATCGGGATGAAATAGACACGCCAAAAGAAAAGGACAATATTATCACCGACGGAATTGACGACCACGAGAAAACGAACGAACCACGTAAGAGGAGCTATATATCCACTATAGACAAGCAGTCTATTGAGATTGACGACTTACGTAAACAGTTGAAAATAGCACTCAACGATGTCACCGCAGCAGAATCTGCATTGGCTCGGCTGCGGAACCTCAAAACCGAATCGGCTTCGAAAGAAAAGAAAATGGAAGAGCTCGTCAGTAAATTACAAATGAAAGAAGAACAACTTGTTCTCCGAACTAAAGAGGCTGAAAGTTTACTTGCTATAAAGAAGTTGTATAACGATGATAAAGGTATTTGGGAAAATAAACTCACGGAGACACAGAAATTCCTTAAAGAGTCCACCCAACAATGCGAGCTGCTGACACAACAGCTGAGTTCTGCGCAAGAGTCTATTCAACTGCTACAACAAGAATTGAACGAACTCAACGAAAAACTACACAAAAGTGTAAAGGAAAACGAACATTTATATAGCAAAATAAAGGATTTGGAAGGGAAAATTATTACAGAATCTCCGACCAAAGAAAAACGAAAGAGCATCGGATCTCTTTGTGAACTTGCGAACATCAACCAAATAAATCTTGAAACTTTGGACAGAACCAAATTAATAGAAGAATATAATGATCTACGTGCAAGATTTACAAAAGCGATCCAAGAAATCAAAACTATGAAGCAGGAATTGAGGGATTCACATAGTATGTACGATGAGCTTGAAATAACTAACATGAAATTGAGAAACGAAATGAAGCTCCGAGAGCAGTGCAGTAACTCTGAAATAGACTTACTAGCAGCTCGTGTGCAAGATTTAACACAGAAGTTAACAGCATCAGATAAACAAGTACGAAGTCTTAAACATAAGATACATAAAACTGAATCCAGAGAGAAGAGACGCAGCCTTTCATTGAAAGGGCGCGAATCATTCACTCTGGGTAAAGAAGTCGAGGAGAAGTTAACTGAGTTAGAAAATAAAATCACAATGCTGGAGACGGGCGAGCCGGCGCCCATCATCAATCCACCTTCTAAGAGCTCCTCTCCTGCCAAAGAAAAACCTGCCAAAACCGATAGTGTTACAGACGAAAAGCGAATGAAGAGGTTGGCCGCACGCCTCCGAAGAAAATCCCTAGACAGCGCTACAAGTTCTGAGCCGATGAAGATGCTTGTACGACTCAGTTCATTGGAAACCAAAGTTGCATCTGCATTGGAGAACCGACGAGACTTCGCCAACTCTTGCGAGTCATTAAGCCTGGCGACGAGATCATCTGGCAGCCCAGCCTTCAATGACAGTTCCGAAAGCTCATGTATAGGAACAAAATCACAAAGACATTTACTAGATAGATTGCAGAGTCTTGAAAGTGTCGTCATTATGTCTAGGGATAAAGTGAACGAGTGCCTTTGTCAAATGAGCGCTATGAGAGCGGCCAAGTCAAGGAGATCTCCCTCGCCAAGTCTGGAGAAGAAATACAGTATCAGATCCATGGAGAAGTGTTTGACCGACGTCAGCAAAAGATTACAAGAATGTTTCGACAAATGTGTCGTCGAATGCGATCAGAACGCAGAGAATGACTCGAACATCAACGACAGCGTCGCCGAAGTCGTCATACAGTTGGAGGAACAGCTGAGAGGAAAACTTCTAGAAATATCCAAGAAGAAAGCGGCGTTGTATGAAGCCGGAGAACTCACGCAGAGGAAAAGTCTGGAACTGTTAGCTGAGAAGTTGGCGTACGAGGCAGTGCTCGTTAGCAGAATACAAGAGGCTCTAGAATCGTCCGACGGGAGCAGATTCTTCGCTAGATTAATTAAGTCTGAAATGATCGAAACTAGTCAATTAATTAATAACCTTAAATATAAGATATACGGCGACGGCGGCCGGAGCGTCGACGGCACCAAGAGTTCGCTCGACTATCTCGCAAGGATACTGTCCAGGAAAATAGACATCGTGAACAACAGCAGAGACAATAAAGATTTGAGAAGATCCGAGCTGATCATACAGAGTGCCGATCTGGAAAGCTTAAAGGCATCCCAGAGAGAGATCGCCGCCGCCGTTGATAAATACAAAACAGACAAGTTGGCGGAATTGTCCTCGGCACTCGCCTGCGAAACGCTCAGCTACGTGACGCCATCGGACGCGGACTTTGAACAGCAGCGTTCCAACATCGAGGCCGCTCGAGTGAGGGAGGCTTGGGCGGCCGCCAGAGATGCCCTCGGCGCCGATCTCGTGCAGGCCGAAGTCACCCGTGCCCTCAACAAGGCCGCGCTCCTATGCGAAGAACAGCTGAACACCGCGCGTCGCTGCAGACTCACTCTCACCGCTCAGGACAGAGCGGACCTGGAGTTGTGGTGGCAGGCGGCGCACGATCATCTGCGATGTGAGATGGACGCTGCGGTCAGGGATATCGCCGACAGGTATAGGAAGTGTCTCGCCGCGCCTCGTGTCGAATGTTCCGATGGTGTGGGCGACAGCCGCGCATTGCTGCTGCAACTGGCAGACGTGTTGGCCCACAAGGCGCTGGTGGATGCGCGACTAGCCGTAGTAGAGGGCACTTACCGCGCGTCCGCACCTGCTCTTGGGGATGCGGGCCGATGCGGTGGAAATGTCATCTCTTCGCTGGAGACGGATCCCTCGCAGGAGGCCGAGTTCGTCTACCTCTTTCAGCATTTCTCGGATGAGTGCCGCGCGCTGTTCTCCGGTGACTGTTCCGGTAACAGTGAAGACTTGATGAAGATCAGCGCGAGCCTCGAGCGAGTGGAAGAACAAGTGCGAGCGGTTCAGAGACACCTCGGCGGAGATGGGGAGCACCGGATCGAGGAAGAGTCCGAACCAACTTCCGAGGATGGGGCTCTGCCGGGCGTGTTGGGACGATGCGAGTCTCTCCGTCGTCGCGTGGAAGCTCTTTCGGCTCTGGTGCCGTGCCAACATTGCAGACAGTTGCAAGACGCATTGGACAGACTGCAGAGCGAACGCGCTCGGGGTGAGAGCGCGATTGCGCAACAGGCGGGAGCTCTGGCGGCCGCTCGTCGAGCGAGACAACAACTGCAAGCCGCACACGAGAGAGAGAGAGGACAACTACGGGAGAGAGCGAGACGACTAGAGAGACGTTTAGCCGCACTCGACTCTGAGTACTCGGCACAACTGGACAGTCTGCGAGCTGCGTACCAGGTAACTGAAGCTCTTATTAAATTACGGTTATATTCTTTGTTACAATACATTTACAATTTTTGTAATTGTTGGTCAAATATCAGAGCGCAGTCGCGGCGGACACTCACGGTGATGGTCTTCGCGCGCGTTACCAACAGGAAATAGAGCAGCTGCGAGCGCTGTGTGAGAAGGGCTTACTGGCGATGGAGAGTTCTCATCGACGCATAGTGAGGGAAATGGAAGACAAACATAGGGCAGAGCGAGAACAACTCAGGTAAATATGATTCAATATACCTCATATTCATCTATGTTTAAGACGTTTAATACCACCAATGCCGTATGTGATTTGCAGGTTAGATAAAGAACAAGCCTTAGCAGAAGAGACACGTGCGACGCTTGCAGCTTTGGACGCCATGAGGAAAGCTCACGAGAGTGAAGTGCGTCGAGAAGTCGATAAATTCAAAGCGGACTTTCTTAGCCGGGGTGCGCAGAGTGCAGACCTCACACAACTGAGCTCGAGGCACCAGTAAGGAACCATTATTAAAACAGCTCATTGAATAAATTGTAATAGTGATATTAACTTAATAAACATAAAATATATTTTCAGACAAGAAATGGAGGAAATAAAACTGGAAATTCTTTCATTATCTGAGAAATATTCAGTCAAATGCGTCGAGTCTGCCGAATTGGAGGAACGCTTAGCTGCTGCAACAGCTCAATTGGCTCAGGCGCAACATCATATTATGCAGCTGGACTCAAGGTACAGTCGACAATCTTCAAATGGATACACATTGGACTTTGGACTGGAAGAAACAATCATTAGAAAGGGATAACTATATTCTAATAGTGTCGAAGTTGAGGCATGTGTGAAAGGGATGCAAATATCTCCTATGCCGTTCACGACACTGCGATCGTTTCTCTTTCTATCGCTTATATACCTACAAAAACTGTATCCATTTGAAAATCGACTAACTGTCTTTTATAAACTGTACAATTTGAATTAATTTCACTTAGCACGAAATAATTTCAGAAATAAACAACTGCGTGCCCATTTAATATCCGAGGCGAACGAAATGAAGAACTCGGAGGCGTCTACTCTCTCGCAGCTCATAGAAGAGACTGCACCGGTATGACTTTTTACTTTATAATTCCACAAAAAGCAAAGGACATACGTTTCGTATAGCCAGAGCAATTAGTGCTTACTTCAGCTATGTATTTAGATTCGCCATGCTTGCATGACGTCACGAGCACGTAACACGTCACTGTAACATTTGTGGACTGTTTGTACACTGCACGTGGATACAAGGCGAACACGAGCCTTTGCGATTATTAGCACCGAACATTGGCTAACTTATAATATAAAGCTTTAGCTTACAGTACATCTATATGTTGAATTATTTTGTATTATATAGTAGGGTAGTTTTTCTAATGGAATTAAATCTTAAACTATGGAAAATATTTTTTTATGAGAAAAATGCATCTAAAATTTTTTACATAGTGTCAAATATTCAATAAGATTCTGAAAGGGATTGATTGATGTCAACTTTTGAATAAATAATATATTTTTAAAATGTACACGAAATGTAAATATGATGAGCGCCATCTACTTGTGATTGTTGACAATTATTAGTTCAAATATTTGCCGTTAGATGTAGTTATATGTAATACTTATAAAGGCATGTTACATCTGTGTGTTCGCTCGTTTGGTGTATAAACAGCTTTATTCAACAGCTCATAATTGACTCCTACGCACTATCACGCAAGCAAATTCATCAGACATTTTTCTATAGATGTAATAAACACAATTAGTTATAAATAAATTTTGAAAGCACTACATATTTCGTTGATTCTTCTTTATTTTTATTGTAAATAAGAACTAGCCGATATATCAATGTAACTAATGTTACGTGTAAAACTACCCCCTATAATTTTTTTATAATTATTCCTTATTATTCTAGTATTAAGAACATGGGGTAGGCAGTGATGTTATAATAGTTTAAATGCACTGTTATTTTGCCTTTAATAAGCTTGCACAAATGCTTTCGCAAATATATGCTATTTGAATTTAAATTATAAGTAAAAAAAAAACAATTAAATTAAGCTAAAAACTAAAAAAAATAAAGCATAACATTTCCCAGTAGTAGCAGTTAATTGCATTCAGAAAAAAGTTATCACTAATTTTTTTTTTTTAAATTCTATTATATTTGATATATCGGTTAGTATATTGTATGATAATGGCGGTGGTGTATACGGTTCGGTGCACTAACAGCATGCACGTGCGGAGGCTCCGTTGTGGTCACATCTGCGGCAGCTGGCGTCCGCCTGGCAACGACCCACCAACCCAGGTATTGCCCACACGATTCATTCATTCCTATTTGCATGAAAGAACCACTATTCATTGCAGCTACATATAGAGTCATACATTTTAAGTAGTAGACAGGGTTATAATGGTGTCTTCCACCGTAATTCTAATCCTGTCAACTAGACTTGCGCAGGCGACTGCTATCTGGTTATCTTCATTCATGAGCCCTGCTAACTTAACATCATCATACAGAAAGTAGTCTCAATGGATAGTGGGTCTAAAAGTCAATAAAATAAATTTAAGGCCAACTCATATAATATGTCTGTAAAATTTCAGTATATATGCACTATTTTATGCAGTTTATGTATATTATAATGCGCATGCAAGTCTAGACTTTGTTTCAGAGACTTATATAAAATAGAATTGGAAAAATCCATTAGATATGTTAAACGTTCCCACTCCCATAAACATATCGCTGAGTCCTAATAACATCGTCGGAATTATTCTTTTGATAGTTATCGTTTGTATTACAATATAATTTTTTTAGTGTTTTCTGAGATACTCAATACAACAATAAAGAATCTACACAAACTATTCACAATAACAATTTTAAATGGCGCTCTTGTAAAATTGCGATTTTGTACACCTTACCATGTTAATAGGATCCGACGATATATTATATAATTGAATATAATCTAGAAAATTAATAAAATATTTTTTGTGTGAAAAATGTAGACGAAATTCCAATCAAAATCGAGCCAGCTGTTGGAAGCAAGGGCGACGACTCGAAGCGCAAAAATTCAGTTTGCGAAGACAGAGAACACAAGAAATCTGCAACTGTCTCCCGTCCAGGTAATTCTATTATGAACATTCTAGTAAACTCCAAAATTATGAATAGCAGATTTCTTACAATATTATATTTTACCAGAAGTAATTGGTATCATCTCAAGTCGACATAGATGCCTATTGTCTTTGGTAATATTTGTCTCTGCTCATAGACATCGGGTAGAGTGTAATAATAATTTTGAATATAACCAAATATCTATTTTAAAAATATATTTTATTTAACCCTTCATCGGGCGCCCCTCAAAAACTCCTTAGATCGGGCGCGGTTTGCTGATTAAATTTTTTCTAATTAAATCTAAGATGAAAATCAAAATCAATCTTTTTTATTGGAATGTTTAGAAATAAATTTTATACAAAAGTTATAGAATTTTTTTTTCCCTTTAAATCAGACTAAAAACTAAAAGACTTCATAGAACCTATAATTGCTGTGCCTGTGAGATCGGTCGCGCCCGACGGAGGGTTAAATATTTTTATTGTAATTCCTTCAATATGTAAATTAAGCAAAAATATAATACCAACATTGTATTGTACAGGTGAGTTTCTCCGTAGATTCCGACTCGCCAGAACCAGAAGGGTTTAAGCGAAATAAAGGTTTTTGATTTGTTTTAGAATTGAAAAAGCGTTGTTCAGTCAGCGGCCGTGTGAGCGTAGCGCCATTGGTCGGAATGGTAGCGGAAAGGAAGAAGAGATTCGAGGTGTGAGTCCATGTCCGCCTGAGGTCCGCGCCCGACTCATGTCTTCGTATATTATTATTGTGTTTATGCAGATTTTATTAAAATTATTATTGACGTTGCATATTTAATCGTAGGACCAAATGTTTATATCTTCTTAGTTGTTTACTTAGACTAAGTGGCCAGAACCCCCTGATGATTTCACCCACCATATTATGCATCGTAGGAATCGCACCATATTGCGCAATTACGCTTTTGTGATGCGATTCATACCATTATATTTATTATTATTGTAACTTGGTTTCTTTTTAATTGAACTTTATTTTTATCTTAAGTAATACTTGCCTTTTTCCTTGTTTAGGATCCTATCTATACTTAATCACGATTTTTTTTCTAAATCATGTTACAATAAAATAAATGTGTAGTTTTTATAAGTGTTTCCTAAATATACGCGATGGTATGTATTAATTTTCTTTGTAAATATTAACTTTTTGTTGATTTTTTTTTTGTAACAAATTATTTCAGCGGTGCCTCTTCGCACTAAATATCTTGTATCATTTTTTTTTATCTTTAAGAATTCGTTACCAAAAAAGAAATTGTATCATTTTTGTATTTATAACTCGTTTTCTTTGTTTCGTAATTTGTAGATATTAATTTTTAAACTGTAAGCTATTATTTGTGTGGACAATGGGATGTTAATATTCTCTTTTCCTTTGGTACATTTTGAGCGCGTTTGTTTGTGTTTTGCGGCGTGTAGTTTTGATCAAACATGGCTTTTATTTATAGATGCATATATCGTAATATTAACCTTTATTTTTTATATTTGTTAAAGTTTTGACAGTAATCCTGTTTTGTTCAATAATAAAATACATATTTACTTATTATTGAATTTGTGTAGAAATATATTTACTCGTATAGAATGGTTTTTGTATAATTTATTATCTGTTTTCTCCTCATATTATTGTACCTGTATTTTTACTAATTTTAGAAGCACAATACGTAACTCGTGTCATTAAAAAAAAATAGTGTTCCTTCAGAACGATTGACAGATAATTTGGCGCGAACATAACCTAAAAGTTTTTGTTTGTGTAGATCGTTTCTGAGTTACATTAAAACCTGTGTTACCATACAAATTGCTAGACATTTTATTGTCTTCCATTATAATTGTGTGTTATTATATTGTTCACATTGTTATGTACAGTTCACGATTCGTATTAAAAACTTGATTTGCTCAATATAATTCTAGTTGCTATGAATGCAAAAACCAAAATATTTAAGTTTAATAGTTTTTCTTTAATTTAAAATACAAATTCATTGTTTCATTTCGTTAGTACACGGGTATTTGCTAGTTATATATTATTTTAGAGGTTAGAGCTGACATGTTGCCAGTAGTCAAATTATTTGGGTAAAAGTAACAATGTATTGTAATTTAAATTAATACAAAAACTAGTACATATGTAAAATTAGATATTAATGAACGCACGAGTGAAATATATTAGACATTTATTTACACTTCCTTTTAGCAACAAAATCATAAAATAATAACGTGTTGCTTTATATAACAAAGATTTTTAAAATAAACTACTTATAACAAATATTGTTGTTTTCTTTTAAATATATTTATACTAGAAATGTGCCGATTATGATTTTGGCCGACTAACCGATTAGTCGGTTGTAAATAAGCCGATTACGGTTTAGGCGATTCCTGTGATGCTTCATTTACAGCTGATTCGCGCGCAAGTCTCGCAAGGCTTTAAAAACACATAAAAACATTATATTTCACAGAGAACATCATTCCTCAACTTTATGGAAAGCTGCAATTTCAATCACTACTGACATGTGGACAAATATAAATAACAAAAAAAGGTTTTTTTTGTTTTGCAGTATTGCAATATATAACATTTAATATTGTTGTTTTGTTTTTTAATTAAGATACTAATTTTATTTGGTAAATGTCATGTTTTCTTTACAAGGAAGTAACACATACATTTTATTGGGAAATAGACACAAAGTAACAAGCCGGATAGTCGGCTTTACGGATTAGTCGGAAAATCTCTAATTTTTACTTAACAAAGCTGCAGGAAAAGACATAGCTTAGAATGATAACCCCATATATATTTGCATATTATTTTTATTAAACGCAAATAAGCTTAAAAATTCATTTATTGTAACCACTGTGTAATATGATTTATAAATTGTTATTCACTTTTTTTTTCTGAATTAAAATTCAGTTTTTTTTATTATTATTACTTTATGTACAGGCTATGATTGACGAGTTTCTTGTGATATTCTTCTCGCCATACGCCTTCCATCACGAAGAGTTAACGATGAGCATATTATTTTTAATAAACGATTTTCATTTCATTTCATTTCAATAGTAAAAAAAACACAGTCGAATTTAAATAAAATTAATAAATTAAATCATATAAGTACATTTTCAAATGGAATTTTGGTTATAAATAAACCCAATATCATCGAAACAGCTAAAATTTTTACAACTGTATAAGAGCAGGAACTTCGTCACTCATTTTTTCTTGGCTTTTAACTTTGTTCATTCGCCATTCATTCCTATCTGCCAACACTTTACGACCGAACATGGCGTGTAAATCCCGAAAGGACGTCTTGTTGCGTCGTGTCGCTTCTGGTGTGCGCGATTCTTTGTCTAAAAGAAAAACCGTCATCAACTTGCATCTATGAAAAAAATACAGTTAATTTTTGTAAAATCATACATTTCCTACAATTTCATGTCAAAATTGCAATTTAGCACTTTCTGACAACGTATAATATTTATTTTACTCACGATGTCTGCTTCCATGTACAGTCTTTCCAGAGCTCTCCAGAGTCTTGTTAAATGGGTTGATCCTCTGTCCTCGAGGTGGGACTTTCGGTTCATCGTCCAGTTTTGTAGCTGTCAAATCTGGGTCAGCTGTCAATGATATATTAAAGTGAATTGTTGTCTTCAAGCAGACTGAATTGTATAGTTTGAGAATGTAAGCAGAAACGGCTTAAAATTTGAGGGTTATGATCTAAGGAGCCTTATTTAAGTCATTGAAAAATATTTAGCTAGGACCACAAGTGATTACCCAACTAAAAGTTAGTAATAAACAATTTAAAACAATGACATGGTCTTACACTCTGCCTCCTGAAGTTGTCTCTGTAAATCAGCTACCATCAACCTCATGTAATCGTAACTGGCATAGGCAAGTGCCTTCATCCATTCCTCCATAGATGCTTCACAATCGGCGCACATGTAAAATGTGCGACCAGTGTCGCAATGAAATACTAATTTAAAGGAATATGATTCTTCTTCAGTTAATTCTGTGAAAGCAAAGATGCAATGGAATCAAGCGTCCACTCTGTATCGTTTCTGTTTTACGTCTTGTAATTGTAACAATGTTACTTACCTATAGTACATCCTTCCAGAATAATAACACCAAAAGGCTCCCTATCGCCTTTTTTGTCAAAATAAAACAATAAATTCCCTTTTAGAACAAACCAACGCCTTTGATAGGCTTTATTGTTAATCTCTCCTCGCATCTCCAACCAGCCTTCATGGTCCACAGGAGTATGCGACACAGCAAAAGCACACAAATTCTTCTCATTTATCTTCATTTTCGTAGTTGAATTAGAGATTTCACAAGAAAAACATTATAAACGTATTTAATATACAAAATCACAAACTTAACATCGGCGCACGGGATTATTTGGATACATATTTCTATGTAATAAATAAAGTTATTATATTAAAAACTAATGAGAAATAGACGAAATACCAATAATTAAATAAACCTTTTCCTTCTACTAAAAACGTTCACGGCGAATACTCAATAAATATATTGACTAATGTCAGATTTTACGACAAAAATACTAATGTAAATAATACGACAAAATTGAGAAGATATTTTTAAATTAGTAGTATAATATATTTTTGCGAAACTTATTCAAATTCTTTCGTTAAATTTTTAGTCAAGTTTATTTTGTACTTCTTTCTCTTCCATTAAATAGTCTCTGTTGTCTAATAAAGACAATATTCGGATAAGTTGGAGACCACTTCTTCACGTCATGTCAGGCGTTGGCTTATTTTTATCTCGCTTTTTCGCTAATAAATAACATTTATGTCGTCAAAATTGGGAGTAATCAGTAAAACAAAAAAAAAAACCCATATGTGATTGTTTAATGGACTTAATTCATGTAAGTATGCGGGTGTTGTCCAGGCTGACATATCTTCGATAATCGCGGGAATAAATGAAGCAAAAAATAAATAAATTAGTCTTATCCCAAGCGTAATCTACTAGATGGAGACTTTCAGATGCTAACTAGCTAGATGGAGATTCAGGGATTTCTCTAGAGAAGATAGCGAACCTGCGGGCTTATCACGAATTTTAGTCTGGCTTTCGAACCGAGTCCGCTTCAAGCGATTTGTATGGAAATTTGAGCAGCGCCACCGCGTGCGGATTTGGAACTACGATATTTTAGATACTTTTTGTTAATTTTTGAACGTCTCGATCTTTCGTTCATTTGATAGATTGCTGGTGTTCGTCAGTCGTTAGTAAAAATTCATGATCCCGATTGCTAACAGACCCGTTTTACTTGTGACGGCTTGATTCGAAAGCTAGACTAAATTCGTGATAAGCCCACTGTAATGACAGCATACTTGCTGAAACCCCAGCACAACAGACGCGATAATGAAACAAATAAAACATTTCTAATAAATATTTAATATTTTATTTATAATTATAACTATTTTTCACAGTTATTTATATATTTTTTTATTAATATCAAGTATTATTCACTAAATTTGTTTTACGACATCCAACGATCGATCGATTAAGAAAATTAGATTTCCATAACAATCATCAGAATCACTTATTACTACTACAAATACAGTGAGCACTATTTACAAATGTAACCCAGACCCTAAATAAATTGACAATTCACAATAACAAAAAAAAAAACGGAGTACAAAATAAAAACAAGCCTAATACAATAATTAATTTATCTAAAAATCTCGCTCAACAACTGTACAAAAAAAAACTTATACACAATGCGTTGGCAGGCAATGTAGACACGTCATATGTACAAATAACAGGGGTGGGGATGCGGCGAGGGGGTGTGGGGTGTGGGGGGGGATGCATGTCAACAACAACCTTATTACATTATATACACAAGTTAATAAATATTCTCAAATGCATTAACACATTTAAAACATCTTATTAATCAACTATAAGTATACACAACGCGAACGCAGCCAGCCCCGGGTCGAATCTAACACACGAGCCTTAAACCGAACAACATAAGGCTCAAAATCAACACACCCGACCCACGGACCGACTGCATTGGCACGTCTAATTATATTTATCTAATAAAATCAACTAGTCGCTTTCAAAATAAATAATAGGTTGTGATGTTTTGGCTTTTATATTAACAATAATAATAATAAAATTCCCATCTGTCACATATCACAGAACGGAAATGATTTACAATAATACAGTAACAAACCTTAATTGATTTAACTAAGTACATAAGCTGCTTCGGAATTAAACTAACAAAACAACCAACACAAATTTTCACCACCTATCCAAAATCACAACCTTTGTTCTAGAACAGTTAAAACAATTTCAGATAGGCGGTTACCAAAATTTTCAGTTTCAGGAATAAAAAAATTTATCTTAAATCAACCTTTCCACGGAGACATTATTTAGGCTCGTATCAGAATATACACTCAAGCATAGATTCAGTGAGTAGAGTTCAAAACTGCAAACGTCATTCAGCTGTACGAAAGAAAATAGACCAATCACACACTTGATAAATTGTTGGCGTGATTTTCGACCAATGATAGTAAGCCATTGCAACTGTCTACTGTCAACTAGCTGTCATTACGTTCTGTCACACGCATTAATAATAAAACGTTTCAATCCTTACGCAGTATATGCAAAATATTACTATTTTATTTTGATTACTGTATAATGGTTGTCGTGTTTAAACATTTATTATTGTCAAATAATTTTTACTGTACAAAATGGAATAAAATGCATTTAAGTAATGATCAGCTGAACACAGAACAAACTACGCTCAAGTGTTACCACTGAATACGGAGCCTTACTGGGCTTATCTAGATCACTTTAAAGTTTATTTTATTATCTCATTATACTTTAGACACGAGCACTAAACATTAAGACGGACCCGGTCGCATGACCTTTATTGTTTGGTTTTGGATTTGATTGAGCAGTCTTCTGACCGGTCTCAAAATTTATAACAACATTTCATCCATCTCCGTGTACTGTCGGCCCTTAGCATAAGCAAAGTGGATTAACATTGAACAAATACTTTCTCTCATAGATAATTGCACAAAATTGACCATAGACTAATTTGAATTAATTGAACCAATTTTCCTGAATTAGAGATAGATATATAATTCTTCCGCTATATAAAAAAAAATAGTAGTAGCTGTCAAAAAACAAAAATATATATATTTTTTTAAAATTAAATTTGCAAATTCATAAACAATCCACTTAGCTTAAACTAAACAGAACATACATATAGGATCACAATAACCTACTAACAAGCATAATAATAATATATATTTACAATAAAACATTTACTTATAAATATATATAAAAAAAATTTGTTTAACTCTGTTGGAGATTCAATTTGTGTTAAAAAAAAACTGTTTGAACGATGGCGTAATCTTTTGCGGCTTATTGTTAAAACTTTTCGAGGTAGACAGACTATGGGATTATTAATTATTACATTAATTCAGATGCACAGGTCGAATAATAAAAAATAAGTTGACGTTTGACCCGTTAATTGATTTCGTTGTCAACTTCAAAATACATAATAGTGTATAAATTAATAAACATGATTTAAAATACATAACTACATACCGCCTTAATTTTTATCAAAATATATAAAACGCGGTCTCAATAAAGAAAATAAAATAAAAAATAATCATACTGACAAATCCTAAAATCAGGTACGGCCAGTGTCCAATATAAAATTATTATAAATATATAAATTAATATAAAAAATTTGATTTAATAACCGACGCATGATTAAAAACTAATGCACGATTTGGTTGATTGTTGTCTAAAAATGCGTTATAAAAGTGACGCGACGTTTGTCATAATCGTATAAAATTACAAATTGATTGTTCCCACATTCAAAACAAGGGCCAACACAGCGCGTGTTCATCAACTACATACATACTAATCATTTAAAAACTTATCTAAGGAAAGGCATCAGGATATCTCGTGACACGTATTCGACCACTACGAACATTATAGTCCATTTAGCAATAAAATATATAATCCACATACAAAAGGTTGGTGTCAATTGCGAGTAAAATTTGTTAAAAAACACGTGAAAATAATATATAAAATAAAAATTGGAATAAATATGTAAAAAGATACATATATAATAGATATAAAGTTACTTCATTCGACGTATAAATAAAACGGCCAGATGCGGTGGAGTGGTCCCTACGCGAGTGCCGCGGCAGCATGGTACAGTCTCATGAGTGCCTGCACATGCAAAGGTAGACAGGAGGCACGGTCGCGCCCAGCACGGTCCAGCGCCAGCCATGACAGCGCGTTGTAGCCTTCCAGCACGTGACGCAGCACGTCCGTGGTGGTGGAGGAGTCCAGCGGGTGTTGGTGGTGGGAAGTCGTCAGCGATGAGTAGTCGTCGTGGGTGCCGATGTGCAGATGTAGAGCGGTCTTCAGGAACGCCGGACACCCCTCGCGCAAGTGGCCGCTGGACCCCCACCACCACCCTGGCATACCTCGCAATGGCGCTGTCGACACCAGGTATCCCAGTGCCAACGGTTGTTGCAGCACTGTTCCTGCTGGCTCACTCTACAACAATAAACAGAAAATCAGCCACCGCATGAACACCATCTGTGCACACCACACACATGATGGGCCTCACTTACCGCGGAGTCATCGCCGTGCGCGTACGCAGGATTATGGTGTTGTTCCCGCTGCGGGCTGGGTACGTCGTCGTCGTTCCTGCGTGGGGAGTTAGCCGCCCACATACTGTTGAACATGTCTCCCATAAACAAATCCGAGATGTTATCTTCCCCCATGTCTTCTTCTCCCATATCTACGCCCAAGAAGTTCATATCGCCGTCTTCGCCATTCGCCATCGGAGGCTCGAACGGCATTTGATTGGACTGAAATGAATTATTTTTTTTATAAATACACAAATTAAATCAGTGGTATCACAACCCCAATGCTACATGGTATTAACTCCGATTGGAAGTCAATCTTGAGTTACTGAATTCATTAAATAGTAATAATACGATACCTGCGTGGTCGCCGACGTGGGAAAAACGAGTATGTGCGTAGCGGTAACATCTCTGGGCGTATGCAAGTGAGACGCTATTGATGCTTGAGAAAAACGTTCGTCTGGAGTGAATCTGTCTGCCATTAACCGGAGTCGCGAGTCCGGCTCCGTGGACACGAGACACGCCGACAATATACAAGGAGCACCACCAGGGTATAAGACGGTGCAACTGCCACAAATCTCCCTCAGCACAGTTGACGCGCGGGCCAGGTTCTTTCGAGACAGCAACGAACTCCAACCTGAAAACGAGACACATTTAGCACATCGATCCGGCGAACTACAATCGTCCTCTATATGAGATCATACTTTTGAGTTCTCCATGTCCGATTCTGCCCACGCGTCCGACCACGAGTCTCCACGGTTGCGCCGACTGCGACATGACGCCGAGCGTGAAGTCCATAAGCTTGGCCAATCCCAATCTTCGTGCGGGTGCTTGCCGTCTTCTCGCGCGTGCGGGGACATGTATATCAATGAGTGCTGTATCGAGCAACTCTCCTCGCGCGTCCGTTGCGGCCGCGAGTAGCCACCGCTGGTCATGGGAGAGGCAGTACGCGAGGAACAACACGGCACAGTCCTGACCAGCAGACAGAGCGCCCGCACCAGCCCAACTCTCGGCGTCCTTGAGCGTCCGTCCGGGCGCTAACACATACGCCGGAGTGTACAGCTTGTATGGTGCGCGGTTCTTCTCCTAAAAGAACGATCCCACAATCAGTTCTGATCGAAGACATCATACAGCAACTTGCGAGAGTAATACATACATCTTTAGCCTTGAGCATGAGAGAAGCATTAGCAGCAGTGCCGAAGCCAGTGAGTGATTTCCCATTAGCAGTGTGTGTCAGAAGTCTTCTGGCACCACTGAACACTGAGAAGGCGAGTGCTTTCATTTCTCCGGCCCAAACGCCACCGCCTATGCCGGATGTGGCCCATACGCCTTCCAGAGATATTACCTGAAGAACATTAAGAGTAAATATTAGCACAGTCTGACGGTTACTAAACGCGAATATTGCTTAAAGCACTTACTTTAACGAGTGGCTTGTGTTGATGCAAATGATGGGCCAACTTGGTGCCCAGTCGCATCAACGCATGCAGCGTGGCCGTGGGCTGTGTGTGAGTTCCGGGGGGTTCTACTATGTAGATAACAAGTATAGGCGCTCCTCTCTCTTCCGTCTCCCACGTGCCGCCTCCCAAACTGGTACCACCCAAGCTGGCTCCTTGGGATCCATTCATGTTGTTATTGCTAACAGGACTCTCACTTTCTGTGAAAAATATATACGAAAATTGTCAATACTATTTATCGTGCGTCATGCACAAAGATATTTAAAATAGAGATATGAACTAACCTTGGTCACTTTGGCTATTGGGTGTAGGAGGGTGGTCCGGCGTAGAGGGCGGTCTCATAGGGGAAGGCGCGGGCCGCTCCATGTGGGACAGGCCCGATTTAGTATCACTTTCGAACACTGTATGGTCTAATGTGAATCCCGCCATTTGCGGCACTAGTTTCGTCCGTAATTTATCAGAATATGCACGAATACAATCACCGAGAGCGCCATTCGGCAGTTCGGGTAACCACTCGTCCGGAGGCGTGTCAGGAGTCGCAGCGAGCGCAGAGGCGCGTAACAATCCGTCCGGTACCACTCGCGTCAGGGGGGCATGCCTTCCAAGTCTACACGTTTCGTACGCGGCAGACAACTCGCGGAAGAATGTCAGCAAAGGCCGAGTGAGCGCGGTCTCAGCTGGTGCTAAAACCACGTAAGCAACGTCTCGCGCATACGAATACGGCTCTAGACCGAGTCGTTCCCAGTGGCGCAAGGCGTAAGGAGACAACGCTAGCCAGTCGCGTTCGTGACCAACCAGCACCGGTGGAACTGGCTGCGGTTCGCATAGGTCCTCGTTGCCTCGACCAGCCAGACGGTGGAACTGCCTCCACGTGAGAGGACCCGACACGCCGTCCCACATCCGCGCTCCACAACACCGTTTCTGAATCGCATCTTGTAGCAAAGGGCGTAGTCGACGCATCAGACGAACCACATCCCGGGAAGAACGTGGACCACGTCCACCGGCGAAGGGCCAACGATGCAACCGAGGTTTGTCGGGAGGACGAGACACACTCGCGGCACGTAGTGCTCTTGCAGCTGCGTCTCCGCCATCTAGGTACTCCAGCAAATCTGGACCTCTAGGGTCCTTCTCATCCCTCTGCAGTTCTCTTGCGGCTGCTCTGCATAGGGCGGAAGCTGCCCCTCCCGGTGCACAGACCTGCTGCAGCACCGCTTCCGCGACATCCCTTAGTGCGCCGCCATCTCCACCGCTCCTCACCGCGGGATCAGCAGCCGCCCCCGTGATCTCCATCTCGTCCTCGTAAAATAGACCAGCGTCGTGCGCGAGCCTTCTATTGAGTACGGCACTAAAGCCGCAGCTGCAGCGCACTGGATCTTCGTCCGGCGGCGGTCGAGTCCTTGGCGAGTCGGGATCGTCGTCTGGTGCGGACCTCGTATCGTCCGTAGCCGGCGGGAGGTACGTCGCAGCGTCGGCGCCCCGTATGTTTCCTGCCGCTTTTGGTTCCGCACCACAAACACAGAGGGTGCAACTATCGAAGTTGTGGTCCCTGAACAGGTTAAGCACGGTATCCGCGAGCAACACGTTGAGCAGCACTGGGCAAGCGCGGGGTGCGGGCGGCTGTGCAGGCGGTGAGCGCGGAGCGGGGGCGGATCTTGCGGTGGGGGCCGGGAGGGGCGCGCGAGGAGGGTTGTTGTCTTGTGCGGGTCTGTTGCTGTGCGTGTGTCTATGGTCTTGCTGACCCCGCGGCCGGTAGACGGCGTGAGAGGGAAGCGGTACCGGTGGTAATAGTTGACTGGGCAATGATGTCAGTGGCGCGTACTTGCTGGAACCCACGTATTTGCTCACCGTGGGTGGTTTGAACACATACGACCAATCCTAAAAGAGGAAAAGATTGCTCTTAGACAGATGATACACAATGAAGTCATCAGAATTTGTGGAATGTTGGTGAACAACAGTGTAATTCTGATTTCCATAACACCTAATAAATTACCTCTATTGGATCTGGTTGTGGTGAGCCGGCCTGGTTGTGTCTGAGTGGTTGTATTGTGTGAGTATTATCATCGACCATAGTAAAACCCGGCGACGGTTGCGCATGGGCCTCCATAGAAGGGGGTGTCGGGAACATTTTGCTCAGCTCTTCAGGCCGCACTGGTCGGCCGCCAGGATTACCAGAACATCGAGTCTCTTCGCTCGACTTGTTCGAGTCGGGAGGTGTTTGTACTTGTAACTATAACATACAAATAAATTTACTAAATTATTCTACACAAAACTTTTAAATTTAATTAGAAAGCAATAAATTAAAATTAAAAAAGCACATACTAATGTTCTATCTAATCTTCCTATCTTTAAACGACTATACCTATCTCCTTCTGAATAATATTTGTATATATTAAAATTATATATGCGTATGTTCATTATATATTTAGTTTACTTGTATTTATGTATTTTTTAAAATCTAAATTGCATTGCCCGATACTATTACAGCTTCTTCTATGACAATTGGTTATCTGGAAGAAATTACTTTTAGTGATAAGATCACCAATTGCTCTAAATCTGTTTCCTATGAATTAATTTGTGTCAGCATTGTTATTATTATGTTTTTAAAGCAATAAAGTATTTATTATTATTATTAATAATGACTTTTATGTCCTAATATCTAAATGGTACCAAAATATCGTTACAAATGACCTCAATAGATATCTTCTAGCGATACATGCAGCAAACACAATAGAACAACACAAAAATATTGTCACAAATGCTCGGATAACATCCAATAGATTGGAAATGCAATTATAAGTGTAAATATTAGAGATGTTCCGACTAGTCTGTAAAGCCGACTATCCGGTCACAATCGTACTCAGCGACTAGTCGGCGACTATACTTTTTGTCTATTTCAAAATAAAATGTATATGTTACTTCCTTGTAAAGAAAACATATCTATGACATTTATCAAACAAAATTAGTATCGTAATTAAAAAACAAAATAACAATATCTAATGTCATATATTGGAATATTGCGTGATGATATTTGAAACTATGGTCAAACCAGCGAGCGGCAAAACTCAAAAAACTTTCTTTGTTATTTATATTTGTTCTCATGTCAGTAGTGACAGAAATTGCAGCATTTCGTAAAGATGAGGAATGATGTTCTCTGTGAAATACTTTCTGCCCTGTATGTTATATTTTGGTTTAACTTTCCTCATAAAGTTTCTAAAGCCTTGCGAGACTTGCGCGCGAATTTACTGTAAACGAAGCGTCACGGGAATCCCCTAAACCGTAATCGGCTTGGCCGATTAGTCGGCCTAATTACTACCGACTAATCAGCTAGTCGGCCAAAGTTATAATCGGCACATTTCTAGTAAATATACATGCGTACAAACTGAAAGACGGGGTGAGGAAGACATTGAAAGCAACACTCACGAGTCTTACCGTCTCATCGCCGCTGGCAGCGTCGTCGGAGTTATCAAATATCTGCTCCAGATCCTTCAACGTCGGACAGAGCCCGTCCGATGTAAACAAATTCTTATACTCCTTTATTTCATCCTACAAACATTACAAAAATATTACATTAAATTTTAATCTATACTAATATAATAAAGAGGAAACATTTGATTATTTGTTTGTTTGTATAGAATAGGCTCCGAAACTACTGGACCGATTTGATGATTCCTTTACCATTAGAATCGTACATTATCCCTGATGAACATAGGCTATAGAATATTTTCAAAAACCGCTTGATGTACAAAAATGACATTTGGCAGGGAGGTAGTTTTATAGTTAGTGGATAGCTAAGAACGGATTTTGCGAGAGAAGTTTGGTAGATATTTTCTGTTGACTAAAATACGAAACATCATTAAATTTCACAGTACTTTATATCCTCATTACGTAGTCGCGTTCAACAGCTAGTAACAAATAAAATAAACAAAAATTCTTACAACATCAGGTCGCTCTTGTTTGATAACGAGTTGTGGCTCGGTGGCGTGCGTGTGGCCGGCATAGAGGTCGTCAGTGTTTTCAGAGGTGCCCATACACTCGCGCCAACACACCGACTCGCTCTTGAACCGTTTCACAGGGTGTTCCAACCTGGAGAAACACAGACCACTTAGTACACTCCAATCTATGTATAGTGTAATTCACAAAAAAAAAAACAAAACAAAACAAAACAAAACTGTTTGTAACCATGAATGAACACAATCCATATATAGAACTTATAAAAAGAATGTTGCGTGTCCTGGTACAATGTTATAGCGAGCCTAAAGATGCACAAATAACACATCAAGGTCATTGCGTCCGTCTCTCTCGCACAAGTCATTAGGATTTGACCATGTGACCTCCAGTGGCCTGATGTAAAGCTGCACAGGAGGTCTATGAGCGCTGACGACTGGAAACCAAGTATTTCCAGTCGTCATCACTATGCCCGCCCCAGTAGATGCCTCTTCACGTTTCGCTTGAAGGATATTAAATTATAGGATTGGGAAAACACATGGCGAGGCAGGCATTGACCACACTCAAGCTGGGATATATAATAATTTTAAAAAAAAGTTTATTGATAGATAATTTTTGTACATGAAATAGCAAAGGCCCCTGTACTAGGTTCGGAAATCTGTCCTACTGGGTACCCCGGTTACTGAAGTAGAATGAAGATGATGAAAAAAGAAAATAGAGATAGAAATATATAAAAAACTGATAGAAAACAATATAGAAGCGTCTGTATACTGGTCTGCTTAGCTTAAATTTAGCAGCGCCATCTACCGGCAACTAGCGAAATCATCGCACATATTTATTTTATAACACATACCAAGCGTGAACTGATGTGTAATCGTAGAGCATCCGCAGACAAGCTTCATCCTCAAGCGGGTCAGGTCGTCGTTCAGCAGGTGGCAATATTGGTGGTAATGCTGGTCTCTTCAGTAGCTCAGAGGTACACGTCTCCATTGTTCCACCGCCTAATGGAGACTCGCCACCCTTCAAGATGAAAAGTAATGCTTGTACCAAACGCAACTTTTTAAATATTAAAACACATGCAACTTTAAGATTTTTTTGGTCAAATACAGGTGTAACGCCACGTATCTGGACCACACACAGAACGTGCTGAAACGCTACATTCTTCCACGTCACTCGAGGTATATATAAACACGCCAGTCAACATATAACGCCATAGCATAATGTAACAAATTAATGATATTTAAACCTCAACACTCTGTGGCTCTGATTCACGTGCAATATAAAGTAACAAAAGGAAACCACATACCTGAGGATAATGCCTCTGTGGCGGTGCAGGCGTCGGAGGAGCAAGGGGATCAGGCGTCGGCGCCGGAGTATGCATCGTAGTGGGAACGCACGTTGTCGACTGAAAACACAAAATATCCTGTAATTCCTCACCTATAAAGCAACGCAGAGTTTTGCCTGAATACATACCTGCGTATGCGCGATATTAGTATGCGTAGTGGCAGTGTGTTGCGCGGTGGTGAGCGCGGGGGAGACCGGCTGGGTGCCCGCGGAGGGGGGCGCCGAGCTCGCCTGAGGAGGTGACCCGCCGCCACAGCTCACGGGGGAGCACACTACGCCAGACCTACACACACACACATATGCATACTTCAATAACAGAAGATTCATTATATATCAAACAAACATGTATGAAATGAAACTTTTGCAATTCCATGAGATCACTCCCAAGTCAAATGTTTCCGCTTCGAATGTCATATAAGTCGATCGGTTGGTGAGATTTTTTAGTTACAGGCGAAAATGTTGATTGTTTTTTTAAATGCGTGACATCACACAATGATCCAGTGTTCTTATGATCAAATTAGCGACAATGATTATTTTATGTATCATTTCAAAGATGTATATTTCTGTTTGATTAATCATGAGATACAAAAATTGTATTTGAAAATATCCCCACAAAAAAAAACAGTATCAATGAGTATACACAGATATGATGATCATTATATATTATATTATGTTAAATTTCAAGTCAAAAATTCACATCACCAATCCGTAACATATTTAAAAAATAAAATCTTTAAATAAGCTCTCAAAAAGCTAAAGCCCGATATTGCATGAACCTAAGAGAAAAAAATAATTTAAAAAAATGGTAGATGTTATGATTGTATATATTTAAAAAAATGAAATAAATAATATAATGATAATAATATAAATACAAAACAAAACAAAAGAAAACAACATGCACAAATAATTAATAACACATGCAGACACAAAATGCAATAAACATTCAACATGCACTTAAAGAGTAAGGGCAAGGCGGCTTTCATCAAACATTTATAAACCGACAAATTTAAATATAAAACAATTCTATTGACGTACTAAATATTGAGACAACTTTTCAAATTGGTCGGTTTATATACGATGAAAAAACTGCTGTACTGTTGTAGAGTGTACTTTTTGTGTATTATTTATCAATTAAGACTCTAATTTGATGATCAGAGTATATCAGAACAATTCGAGTCGATGAGAGTTATGTGTTATGAATGTAGAGTATAATGTGTGTTCGTGTGTACTCACGCGTGTGACTCGTGGGGTTGGGCGCGGTGAGGACGGTGCGGGCGGTGCGGGCGGCGGTGGAAGGGCGCGGGCCTAGGGCGGCGTGGGCGGCGACACCTGCACACAAGCACTGCTCACACCGCGCGCCGCACCACGCACGCCATTACAGAAACTACTGTTCACCCACTACCCTCGCACTCGTCGACATATTTATTTCGACAACGTTGGAGACTCGATTTTAGACAATTTTAATTTAAGAGAAAAAAAAAAACAATCATCTCAAAGCGATACTCGATAAAGGCTAAGCTCAAAGGCTGACATAGTTTCTGTAAACGCATGCATAATTCATACATTCGACTAAACACTACGGAGGCGCACTACAGCGCTTTACATATATAGACTTAGATATACATATACATATATTACTTGAATACCATAATAAATAATAAACACACAAACATAACATCTACCTACATACACTACTACGGAGGCATATAAATTATAACAACCCCAATAAAAATAACTTCAAATATCAGCCGCATTACTTTTATAATAAATATACACTTCCATCAACCAAAATTTTCCATTACGTTTCTAATATAGAAAAAATTTTGCTACAAGGAAGGTAAGGAGCAAATTTAGAAAATTCAGATTTCAGTAAATATATTTTTACCTACACCAGCGGTTCTCAAACTTTTTTGGCGAAGGAAAAAGCCTTAATATAATTATAAAAAACTGATTTATATGTATTTATGAATAATCATATTGCAATGTAATATTACGTAATATTTAGTTGTAACCTTATAATCTCTCTTTGGTAGGTATTTTTTGCAGTATTTTAGCCCTAGGGCTCCGCGAAACACACTTTGAGAATGGCTGACCTACACTATGGCTCATTTTAATTACTGAAATCCAAATTTCATAAAAGCAAAATTCGCCCCAACGCGTTAGAGCGTGACGAATCGACCTGTCACGTTAACGGTCTCCCTTTCTGTTCATCAACAACATTCACAAGCATATAAAGTTGCATACTCATATACTATAAATAACTTCATATAATATTATTAATGCATCGACACACATTCAATTACACTGTAACTATACCTATATTATTTATAACTAGAAACCATCAAAAATGTTTGATTCATTTAGTCATATAATCAAGTGCGAGTCATACCAATAAATTTTCATATAAAACATAAAGTTTACACGTATCCTCCCTACTATATAAATGTGAATGTGAGTTTGTTTGTTACGTTTTCACACAACAACTAGTTAACCGATCATCATGAAACTTTGTACACATATTTTTGGAGGTACTAGAAGTAACATAGGATGCTTTTTATTTAAAAAAAAATGTATTTTTTTTTACTATAGTTTCCAATTGACTATAGTTTCAGCTGTTTGGATTTTTTCCGTTTATTTTATTTCCGTCTGTCATTTTTATATATGCAGTATAAAACTATTTGAATTTTTGAGGTTAGATCACATTGATTCATTTCTATTGAAATGATCTCTGATACTTATTTAAAAGCTAGTTGATAATAAAATACAGGCAGTCCTCGTACTTACAACACGTTAGGATCTCGAAATCGATACATATTTTTCATATGTTCACATGTAAAATCCAAGGTTCAAAGATAATAGGCCTTAAAAGACGCAATAGCTCCTTAATCCAATGGTAGCAACAACGAAGTCGTGCTTGGAGGAACAAAACTTCGCGACAAGTGAATTCTCCTATGCCAGAAATCGAAACAATTGTAAGTCAAGGACTGTCCGTATAACAATTATCACTACAAAAGGTAATCGTCAATTATTATAAAACTTCATAAACAGATAAATGTCAACGGAACTAACAAAATTATATACCAATGAATCAAACATAGTAATATAATATAAATAAATACATAATAATATAGAACATAACACAACAGGCAACTACGAATACAGTACTCACTTGGCGCACGTGCATAGAGTCTTGCGGGTAGGATCGAAAAAGTCGCCTTCACTTTTCACTACATCCGGCGCTTCACTGCACACCTCCATCGCCTGAGGAACAACATTACTTCCTTTATAACAGTGCTTTTCAAACTTTCAGCGATGAACACCTATATGTATATGTGAACACCTGATCATTAATTAAATTTTGTTTTATTTCATTTTATGCAGTAATAATTATTTATCAATAATAAATCTTTAAACACAGCAACCATTAAACAGTACTATAGACATATACTGAGTAACGATTGAAACAATTTATTATAAATGCGTGTAACAGAACGTAATGACAGCTAGCTAGGTGACAGTAGATAGTTGTAATGGCTTACTATCATTGGTCAAAAATCACATTAACAATTTATCAAGCGTGTGATTGGTCTATTTTGTTTCGTACTGTGATATTTCGAGTTTTGAACTCTACTCAGTGACTCTATGCATGAGAAAAAAAAAATTGTACGAGATTGAACGAAGCGACACCCCTGATCTTAGCGAGTGACGCACAGAGATTCTCTTAAATAATCTAGGAAGTGTGATCAATGCATTACTACATTAATTCTTTTAGTTACAATATATTAAAAAATATTGCTACTAAATATTACTTCCGAATTATATTACTATTCTTGTATATACACACCCGATGTGGCTGGGTGTTGGTGAGCGCCCTCATGGTGCGGTCGGCGATGTCAGAGGCACTGGTCGCCGAGGAGAGGCAGCTGTCACGACTGTCATACTCCAGGGAGGCGGCCAACACGTACGGGGACGGATAGCGCATACGAACACCGCCACATATCACCTGAAATAAATTTATTATATGCACTTTTATTAAATAATAATTACTATATTTATTTATAAAGCCTCCCTACAAAATTACATTACGACTATATTATAAAAAAAGGAGTACTATTACACAAACTGAAATTTTAATTATAGGATAGGACGGCATGCTCGAGATGATAAATGGATAGATACTAGACTTCTAATAAAATTACAAAAATGAAGAAGAATATTACGAGAAACTCGTCAAAAAATAGATACTAGACTTCTAATAAAATTACGAAAATACATAGTTTAGATGTTACACAATAACGAACTACCCTAAAATCATAACTTGACATATATAACAAGTTATACCCAAACCGAGTGTGTATATTACCTCGATGGCTCCACATCCAGGCTCCAAAGGATATAACTGTCTCCATGCATCCAACAGTCTGGTGGTAACTGTGTCTGTCTCACTCCATTCACGTCCAGTCAGACTCGCTTCTAAGCCGAACGGTGCCAGGATCACTGAAGAAAACACACAAATAAAATTTGCATATAATATTAACAAACATATGTTGTACATTAAGTTCGGATGATTACCTTTGGCATCAGCATGAGGTTCCGAGTTGTCGGGTGGTGCAAGCCTGGCAACCCGTGCCAGTCTTTTGGCAGTGAGCGTCCTCACCGGAGGATGTTGACGGACATCGACCGAGGCGCAGACGGTGCTCTCGCCGTGAAGGAAGAACGCGAACGAAAACGACAGGTGCCACGGACTGAAATGCATGAAAACAATGATTAAAAAATGCACACTAATACTTTATATTTAGGTTGTTTATAGAAGGGATTAATCAATGACATTATTCAGTTTTAAAATAACTGTGATTTATGAACGGAAAAACTAAATGATCACTAGACTAGAAGGCTCTTTAAATGGAACAGTAACAATTACCTTTTCTCAACATCCTCCTCGTCGCCATCGTAAGGTTGTACAAACCACTTGCCAAGACGAACGAAGTCACGGGACAGCAGACATCTGAAAACAAATGAAAAAACAAAAATTAATCTCCAATTTTTAACATTTTATCTACGACTATAATAGTATAAGAAACAAAAGAACAAATATCCGCACTACATAGTACAAAATTGACCTAAAAAACAACAAAAAAAACGACAAAAACAAAAATTGTGTTTATCAACAATTTTTAGGAAAATTTCATACAATATAAACAAGACGTCTGTCTACGTTTAATAAATAATAATTCGACCAGTTATTATCACTATACGTTATTATGTACATGATAAAATAACAAAATCGCGGTCGCCGATTTGAAATCTCTCCCATCGCACTATCGAATGATAATTTCTATTTAAATTTTGTCTTCAGTTCTTATCAACTACATACAGTGCGCGCGCATACGATACAATGATGTTCTGACCCCAAACTTTGTATAACCTAAAGATATCATAATTTGACAGGAATTGACACAAGACCTAGATACGTATATCACTAAATATTTTATACTCGATGTCGGTGTAATTAACATAGGTACTATAGGCTTGACGTAAAGACGTATGACAAGAAGACCACGAGTCTGTACATGAAATAAAATAATTCAGATATATATTAACCATATACAACTGCGGTTCTCAAACTTTTTTGGCGAAGGAAAAAGCCTTAATATAATTATAAAAAACTGATTTATATGTATTTATGAATAATCATATTGCAATGTAATATTTAGTTGGAATATTTAGATGTAACCTTATAATCTCCCTTTGGTAGGTATTTTTTTGCAGTATTTTAGCCCTAGGGTTCCGCGGAACACACTTTGAGAATGATTTACAAAATACATACTCCAAAATTATAACTATATACATAAATTAAATAAATTTCAGGTTATGATTGGCGAGTTTCTTGTGGCCTTCTTCTCGTCATACGCCTTTCCGAAGTCATTGTAGAGTCTAACGATGAGCAAGCGCACGCCTTTAGTGCCTATCTATGCTAATGATTTTCATTTCATTTCAAACAAAGCCTAAACTACTAAAGCCTTCACCACCTTATATATTAATTTACACAAATATGATGCTTCCACGGGTCCAGGACTCGCCAACAAAGGACATCAGAGATATTTTCTTAAGCCTAAAAGATTTAAAATCCCAACGATTAAGAATAAGAAAGCGATAGAGTAAACATAGTAAGTCGCTTATCATAATAATAAAATGATTAATTACATAACATTGTATTTGTAGATAATATTGTTATGTTTCAATTGTACTTTAAAAAGAGAGAGAAAGAAGAACAGCGCCATCTGTTGAATTATGTCCGAACTATGAGGTAAACAAACTGTTTATATTTTACGAGTTTTAAAAAGATGATATTTATCTTTTTAAACAAGGTGTTTTAACACTACAAAGACGGTAGCAGTCATTATGACTTTTAATAATATAGATATATTTAAAAAAAACACAGTAAGGTTAAGCGAATTTACTTTTTACTACAATTTTAAATGTATTTCAAGGATCCACCTACGAATATAATCACTCACAGTTATCAATAAATATCGCTGTGTCTATTCTGACATTTAAAGAAGAAAAAAAAATCCCAACAGTTACTTTGAAACTCAATGCAACAACCTTTCATATAACCATTTCATAGATCATAACATAGGACCTTCGTACACTAATATAAAACGCCGATAAAAACTAACCTTTAAAGAAAAAAAAAAACATACAACAGCATAAATTAATATAAATAAATAAATAAACAAACCAAAGAGATCATCAGCATTAATTGTCATAAACAAATGAATTAGCTGTTTTTAACAAAATAACTAACCATATACAACTTCATATTTATTATAACAACCTAACATAACACACTCCGCTTTATTTAACCCTTCGTCGGGCGCGGCCGGTCTCACAGACACAGCAATTATAGGTTCTATGAACTCTTTTAGTTTTTAGTCTATAACTTTTGAATAAAATTTAATTCTAAACATTCCAATAAAAAAGATCAATTTTAATTTTCATCTTAGATTTAATTAGAAAAAATTTAACCATCAATTTTCTCAGCTGAGCCCGATCTAAGGAGTTTTTGAGGGGCGCCCGACGAAGGGTTAAGCTCGAGTATAAACTACTGAAACTACACATCCACTATGCCGGCTCGAGAAGAATACACTTCGTCCAACACATTAAACAGAAGCAGTCGTATATATGAGTAAACGGGTCAATGCTTGTGGCGAATCGGAATAGCTAGTGTAGTGTACTTTCTTTTGGTTGCATCGTCGCGCATCGGGGATCGCATGCAAACGATAAGATTTCACCGCGGGGTCGGACACTGTGACATTTTTCCTATAGTATAATCAACTCGATCCCGAAACATTATTATCAATACACAAAAATGCACTGTACGATAGGTATCAGGGGACGAGAACAAAAATTACCAACTTTTATATTCCTATCGAGCGCAAAACGAACCCGGAACCTGCGTGTAACAGAATCGCACGCTACAGAAGACGTATTAATAAAATATAGTTAACTGTCTTGTTCTGATAGTTCTTGTCTTAGAGAAACCTTTTCTATCCATAGGAAAGATTACCCCGCATGTGGTTATAATGTAAGGATTGTTTTTCTCTTTAGACAGTTTAGCACTACGCTACTGAAATTTGTAAACTAAATATTATAATAACATTATATTCCCTGTAGATTAGTAAACACACTGGTATGACGCAACGTCGCCCGCGATAAGAGCCGATCGCTACGAACGTAATAGTTTTGTATATGTAAGCTTGCGCACGCGCATCGTTTCATTCTTTTCTTTACGGGCGACACGGGTCAACGACCCCGCTACCGACGGATCACATCACTTGTCCCGGAGACGAGCCAGATTTTTAAATTTTTTCCATCTCAATGAACGACGAGAGAACTCGTGTGACATTGTGCTGGACCATTTACAAAGGAATGTCACTCTTCAAGGAGATTTAGAATAGCGAGCGCCCTCTACCTTGCAATTGTTTTTTTTATTACTATTTCGAAGGACAACGACCTCTTTAACTAGTACAACTTCAAGTACAACATTCATAACTGATTATCCTTCTCTATATAAATCGACGCACAAACTTCGTAGTGAGAGAGACTTTATACAATCAAGTATTATGAAGTAGCCAGACTATATAAATCTTTACTAATCTGTATTCCACACATAAGACAACGGGTAGTAATAAAAATATATATACGCACAGAATACAAAGAACTAACGTTTAGCGAAAAGAGCATCCTTTTAGATAAATCCAAACGAACACACTACAAAATTTTGATAATCATTTGAATCAAATGAACACCGAACCACCGTGAAATAAATATTAATTTCGACCAAAACTCGAATTTAGAGCCGATTATTATTTATGTACATACTCGCATATGACGAGGCAACTTTTGACGGAGGCGAGTCGTACGCAGGCCATCGCGCGCGTGACCCGGTCATCAGCAGTGCATGTAACCCCTTGCTAAACGAGTTCGATACGTCCTTGAAAGTAACGTCTCATGGAGGACCTCCTAACAGCTCTCTCTCTACCAATACAAATACCGAATCCTTATTAAAATTATAAATGTAAATGTGAGTTTGTTTGTTACATTTTCACGCAACAACTACTCAACCGATCATCATGGAACTCTGTACACATATTTTTGGAGGTACTACAAGTAGCATAGGATACTTTAAAAAAAAATTATTATTATTTACTATAGTTTCCAATTGACTATAGTTAAAATATTGAGTATAGTTCTATTGAAATGATCTCTGATACTTATTTAATGACTTAAATGCGAGCGAAGCCGCGGATAAAAGCTAGTTGTAACCTTAAAGCTGATAGTAATTTGTACTATTAATATCAGATTTTTTAATTAAATTTATTTAATTATATTTTATAAAATATATTTATGCTGCTTACAATAAATTTTCCAAGCGCTAAGAAAAAAATTGTTATTTTCAATAGATACAATTATAAACAATTTCGACCGACCCTATTACAGCCTCAGAGACCATATACACTATAAACATTAAATAATATATTTCCCCACATGAGTTGATATAATGTACATAAATATATTATTGATATACATGTAATGCATATTGAGAAGCAGTCACTTAACCAGTTTGTTTAATTGCAAATTATTTTTAAACTCGGACGCAGAAAGGGAGTGACACGCACGAGGTCTGGATTTCAAGGTCGGACTGACACAAAAGCCATTCAAGCGGGTATTGCAGGTGTACCGAAGAGATGCAGAGGCTTCCTTTGAAATAGCTGAAAGAGGGGGTCCAGTGAACTGCGTGTCTTCCTTTAATACAAACAAAGTTGGGATAGGTCAGGTCGTAGTCGAAGAAACCAAAAATAACTATATTATTAATAATAAATAAAATAGTAATATTTTTTTATACATAGGCGAGCTTATGCCGTCGACATTATCTACCAGCTAACCTTTGTCGGTGTGAGCGGTGACATTTGGTGCAATGAAAAGAAAATAATAACTAAATATACACAATACATACATTACATAAAATAATAATATATACTTAAATACATACAAATTTATAAAGAAAAAAGAAAAAATGACTTACATATTAAATCTTTCCGATTAAAAATTACAGTCTACTCCTTCTAGATAAACTTCCAACGTATTTTATTTATATTAATAACTAGCTATTGCCCCCGACTTCGTTCGCGTAGTAATGAAGATATAAAGTATTATGAAGTTTAAATTTTAACATGAAAAAGCAGTTATTGTGATATAACTGTAATATTGTAGTTAGACATATGGTATCGGAGACTTTTTTGTAGATATTGATGTCCTCTATAAAACTGTAGTACATCACTTTGCTCTATTGTCAATAATTTTTTTTTGTATTTTTTTCACATTTCGAGTTACATTATTGAAATTTTCAACCGGGTTTTTGAAAATATTCTATAGCCTATGTTCATCAAGGATAATGTAGGATTCTAATGGTGAAAGAATTTTTCAAATCGGTCCAGTAGTTTCAGAGCCTATTCAATACATATAAACAAACAATCAAATGTTTCCTCTTTATATATTAGTATAGATATAGAAAACCCAAATACTATTCGAACATGACAAACGGGTCAAATTTGCACTTAAAGAGGTCACACCTTGAAGGTCTAACAAGTGATTTTCAATGTTGCAAAAAAAAATGACATTCCTCAGACCGATGCAACGACCTTAGGCGATTAACACCGACTACTAACTATATCAATTGCGACAGTATTTGTTTTTAAAACAAAAATAAAGCAAATCCCTACTAATATTATAAATGTGAATGTGAGTTTGTTTGTTACTAACTACTTAACCGATGATCATGAAACTTTGTACACATATTTTTTGGAGGTACTACTTGAAGTAACATAGGATACTTTTTTACTATAGTTTCCAACTGACAATATTTTCAGTTGTTTGGAATCCTATTGATTCATTTCTATTGAAATGATATCTGATACTTATTTAATGACTTAAATGCGAGCGAAGCTAGTTATATATAAAAATTGAAAAAAAAAACTATAAACTCAGTGAAGTTCTTCTAGAAAAAACAATTCGAAACTTAAATATTGTGGTTTTTTTTAAATTTCCAATTATTCCTTGCATTTGTTTATTTAGAAACGAGCAAAAATAATCACCTTTCAATAAGATTATGCAGTGCCTTGAAGAGTAGCGATCGGCACTCATACGACAGCCCGCTTTCCCATGAGCCTTGTTCTCCCTCTGAAATAGATAAAAAGAAAACAATATGAATATGTATTCACGTAATAAATCATTTCAGACATCCCTAAAGCCGATCTGGTTGGTATAAAAATATATGAAATTAAAAGTAATTATAAAATCTAAAATACAAATAAAACATCTCAATTACGCGATCAAGTATGTGTGGATCACTAACACAACACTTCTAGCAACCGGATGGAACTATGCAATCGTATAATCTCTGTCAACTGCATATAAGATTATAAAAACAAAAAGGTGTTTGCGACGTTGCCGCTCCGCGCGCTCTCTGCCTCTCGCTCTGTAAAAGGGGGCGGGTGACGTCACAGAGCGACCGCTCGCCGCGCACGTGTCTGTGTTTGTCTCGCGCACACACGCATAACCACACACATTGCCAACATTTTAATTGACATTGAATTTACTTCGCGACAACAATATGAAAAGTCGCGAGGAGCTCTAGCGTCAGAGCGCTTATAACAAACCAACGTTTTGTAGATTAATAGTACAAAACTAGCTTAGTTTCTCAAGTTAAAAATAAATCTCTAGTCGAGGCGACGCAACTCGGTCGGTTGTGTAACAAAGCCGAGAATCAATTAACCGCGTTGCAATACGATAAACTGTAAACATTGTCCCAAATTATAGTCACAAAGCGATTAGTGTTTAAAAATTTATCCGTTCAAATCGGCTTGTAGTAACGACCTAAATTCACTGTAACGAGTCGTCATAGTCAAAATAAATTGTACCTATTACCTTTAACTCGTAATTTTTTACACTTTGCCAACATCTGTCTCCATTGACCGGTATTTTTGTTAAATTTTATTCATTCATAAAAAACTATTATTCATATTAATTTGCTTTCAAAAAAATCATTAAAAATTGTAACAATTTAACAAGATGTTGTGTGCTTGTAAAAACACCGCAGCAACAATAAAATTTCTGGATCGCTTCCAAACGCAGCAAGGGGGAGTCAGGCCTTGACATTTAGCGGGTCGCTCCAGGTGGCGCGCGCGCATTCCCCACGGCCGACGCAAACGACCGCTGTTACATACACATCAACCATCCCGTTCGCAACCTCACCTCGAGGGGTGGCTTAGGTCAATGGCTTATTTTTTTGTACCGGATAATACGCTCACAAGATAACATACAAATTTCAGAACTGTTTCAATAATCAATTAGTACTATTGAATATTTACTTTGCAATACTGATTAATTAACAACAATCAATCACTATTAAAGAAAAATTTACAAGAATCTTTATTTAAATCAAAACAAAAGATTTCCACCCAAACAAAATTCCTATTACTTTTTTTTTAATTTCTAAAAGCCTAATTACCCATAAATATAGACCACCTAGAACCTACGCAAACGCAAAAACCTAGAAAAGAATGAAACATATACCAACAGACATTCCCTTATCATGTAACGAAAGAATTTCGGCAAAATAATACAAAATTATCGTCCATTCACGCACACTTATTGATCATAGCTGATAAAAACACACAAAAGAACTATCAACATATCCAATCATATTTATTCACTTATCATACGAACGATAAAGACCTACCGCTTTGATTATTGATGTAAACCACAGAATTGGACAACAACGATAACCGTATCGCATACATCGACTCCTTATTACATTACCCATTTATCAGCACCAATACAAACGGATCAATGTATAACATTATATAATAATTAGGTATAAAAATGAGGCCTCCGAAAACAAAGTTGCTCTTTAATAATAAATATTACAAACAAGATATCATTGTTAGGCACAAAGACCGCCCGATGCATATTAATTCGTTACAAGTCACGCTTTTGTCGATGACCTGAACGGTGATTCATTCCGGTGCCGAGTTCGACCGAACCTTGAAGGTATTCCAGGCCGACAAGGACCGAACAAACAATAGGAAAACGACAACCGACCTCGTTTATTCATTATCTTATCGCGTGAAACAAGTGAAAGCGCCACTGTTCGTCTAATTCAAGAATACATTTTTCACATCAACAGTTAAAATGTACGTGAAGAAAAAACAAAGACAATATCAGGAGAAGTCGATAATAAAGAAAAAACAACCGCTCTCAACGACATAAAAATCTAAAGAAACACGATAGTAATCGTTCCTGGTAGCGAACGAGTCATGAAGCGATCCGAATCACAGTACGTACTTGCTGTGTTGAACGTAGACCGAGATCGTAAACGTCGATGAGTACCAAGGCCGTTAGAAACTACGGTTACATCCACTCGTCACGATCCGCGAGATGGTAACGAAACGATGCGCTCTTAAGATTAATAGCGGGAGCTTTTGTTCTCGACTCACTCTTTCTAAAGCTACTGTATTTTTTAAACACGATCAAACAAGCCTTTTATTAATGTCATTAAAAATACTTTCACATTTATACAATCTATCGGTACTAATAATAAAATTTAAAAGAAAAAAACGATAGGTTACTAAACAATACGATACCTGGTCGAATGCAAAAGCGAGTCAAGGCTTTGTTTACAGTTACAGCCTTTAAAACAAACAAGCGCTCGGAACGATGTCATCAAATGTTTACACACAGTGGGTCAGATGGGAATATGGGTCAGATTCAATTCTGAAACAATTCACCCCGTACGGGCCCATGCGGGTCAGAATGTATTGACCAAACGTGTAAATTCAATATTACCTGAAATTGATGGAAATATTTAATTCTAGAACATGAATACGATACAAAAGTATTTCATGTACGAGTTACTCGGAGTGGATAGTTTCCAATCGACGTCCTTGTGTTTAAAAGTATTCAAATTTGTTTCAAATTTGTCAAGGACGGCCGCGACGGTGGGTTTGATTGGCATTGCAAGTCGGGTCGGTGGTCGGCGTCGTGCGACCTTGTTGCGGGATCGATACGCCGAGACGCGCGCCGGTGCCGCCACCGCAAGCCCTTTTTACCCACTCCAACAGTCTCGATTATTTGAAGCACACACACCAAGCTTAGGCTAGCTAGACACTAATGTACAGAATCCTTTGCCAATAAATTTTAAAGATTTTAAACTGAACAAAAAACATTAATTTCATTTATATCAATAAAAACAAAAATCCATTACTTTAGACTATAATATCCCATAGCCTACATATTAACATATCAAATTGACAGAGTGGTCAAACAGTCAAACTACCCCTTTCACGCAAACCGAGAGAGATTAAACGCCGATAGGTCGTTAGCATGTTCTACAGCGTAGGAACCGTTTAGGCGGTATAACAATGTGATTATCGTCAGACACGTGGGCCGCCGAGGTTCTCCGTCCCTCTCGCACACGCGTCGCCTCCTCTCCCCAAACCACTATCTTCAATCTGCGGTACACCGCGCCACTTCACCGGCACACTTTTGCCGTATTAACCGAATGCCTTTGGGCTTTTTCGGGTGTTATGTAGGTCGGCAGTGTTAACGCGCTATATAGTGGACATGGAAGTATGTGGGACCGCTGGATTTATCACTGTCGTGACTAGTAGACAATACTAGGAAATGTTTTATAAATTATTCCTTCGCTTCTATTACTACTAAATTATAAACCTGTCAGAAACAATACACAACATACCTACCACAATACAACTATGTTATTTACTCAAGAAATACATAATGAGTCAATTATTGTTGAATAGTCATAAATAAATGTAAACAAAGAACAAAACGTATTTCGAATTCCTCCGCGAGTTATATGATGGCTGACAAATATGAAGACGTGGGATAATAGTGCAAAAAAAAAAATGTGACCGGTATGCAGATCACACTGCAACAAACAGCTATAGGATCTAAGACACATCTAGGTATCGAATGTTCACAGCAGAAGGAGAAGACAATATGAGCCGGTACGTGTACAGAGCGAAGTACCGGATTGTCAATAAAGTTGGCAACGTCGCGGAAAGTTGCCGCGATCATTGTTTACAACCAGTCGCCGCCGCTCTCGAGGTTAACCGCTCGACGTTGCCGCAAGCCGATCTCACCTTTATGTCACAATGCCATTATTTGAATATAACCGAATAAAACATGCATAGAGCAAGACAAAACAAATGCCCCCGAACGACTGAAAAGCGACGGACGACGTTTATCCCGTTTCCTCACACGGGGTGGGACGGCGGTGATTCTCGCGCGCGCCCACGTGCGTCTGACGTCACTCGCGTAGTTGCTAAACGTCACTGAAAAACAGCGCTGCTACTTCGGCAACGGACAAACACGTAGGCTGCAATTAACACCAACATACTTCGTACCCGTGAGGTTTAAGTGGGTGTTTATGAAATAATATGCTAAATTGGTAAATGATCCCTATCTGTTGGCATTTGTGAACAAAAATAGAATTATTTTAATCAACTATGAGCATCTATCGTGTTTAATTACAAGTCGATAATAGCTCTCGCACATTGGTAGGCAGAAGAGGCGATAATCCAGAGTAGTCAGTCACCAAAGCATATCCTTCCCCCGGCAGCTGCGTCGGGAACGGGTCGGGGGCAGCTGGTAGCTCGCGACAACGTACGGCATTGTTTTAGCCCCCCAATTACTCTCGCTACGACACTGTGTGGGAGGTAAAGCCATACACATAGAAAAGGGTGTAACAAGACAGACTATTACAAAACAAAAAGGAAGTCTTAAATACACACATAAACATTTAAATGCTGATAAATTTACAATAACGGCAACTCCTATTGCTAAGTGCGATGTTCCTTGCGCCCGCGCATCAATAAATAGACCGAACCGCTTCGATACGTCACGGCCATTTTATTAATAAAACTCCGAACCACCAGACGACTAGCCCGCGTTCAACAACCCCGAGTTTAAGAGAAACAATCTTTAGTTAAGGATTACGTTGCATAACAACACAATCGATGTACTCTGAATGAAGAAACAAAAACACGAAGGACTAGAAGTAGAAATTCTCGGTAGTTCTATGTGCCGTTACTTACGCTACTGGGTTACAATTCTTCCCACGGCCGTTAGCAGACGATACGACTAATGCAATAACAAGTGAGGTATGATGAAGTGAGCTGTGACAATTTACAGTGCAAGATGGCGCTGCGGTTGAGCGAGGTTGTCTGTCTTGCGTTCTCTGTAACGGTAATGCTCGGCATGTTCTCCACGCTCCGTTTGCGCAACATAGCAAACCATCGTGACCTCGCAACGGCACGCACAACGCGAACCAACTACCTATGGCAGCCATTCTCAAAGTGGTGTTCCGCGGAACCCTAGGGCTAAAATACCTACCAAAGGGAGATTATAAGGTTACATCTAAATATTCCAACTAAATATTACGTAATATTACATTGCAATATGATTATTCATAAATACATATAAATCAGTTTTTTATAATTATATTAAGGCTTTTTCCTTCGCCAAAAAAGTTTGAGAACCGCTGACCTATGCCATACAATAATCTCATATACTACAAAAATATGCGAGGTTCGCGTGTCAAATACGACTCTATATCACTACAATTAAAATTCTACACTCATAGGAGTAATATAAAAAAGATAGGTCAAAAATCGTGTCGCAGATGTCCGTACAACATGACAATTAATTTTTTTAAATAAATTGTGCTAAGAGTGATAAAATGTGATGAGAGCCTAATACAATTAAAATTAAAAATTAAAAACATATTTAGAATTAAAATATTTTTATTCAATTGAATGGAAAATTGTACTTCAATGATTCGAAGCAGTAAATGAAACTAAATTATTAAATTTATTATTATTTAAGTAATTAAATTGTATACATAATTATATTGCTATGCATTGACACTGAATTGTATGAGATCATTGTAATTGTGACATGCAATAAAGAAATTTGAAATTGAACGTGCGGGAGGCTGCCGTTTTATCTACATTTTTGTTGATACAAGACGCCGACGGCACGGCTCTTATCTCGCATTTTGCCACAATAAAACAGATCGACACGCCCGATACAACCAACGAATGTCAAAGTGATTGGAAATTGCTTCAAAAATATTCCATAGATAAAGCACTTTCAATTTACATAACTCACGTTTTTATTCGTAAGTTGAGTAACACAAACACAACAGACTGCAATAGACATTAGACAATCAAACGAGCAGTAGTATTACGTACAAACAAAAATATAATTTTCAAAAGAAGAACAAACTAAGAATTAATGACCTAACTAACTAAGATAACTTAATACATTATTGTACAGGTTATGATTGGCGAGTTTATCGTGATTACTTACTCGACATATATCTTTACAAAATTCTACAAGATTCTGACTATGAGCAAGAATGCGAAATAATATTTAATTTTTAATAACTATTGAAACAAATTCTACCTATCTAGCAAGAATTCATGAATTCAAATTCTTAGAAATTCTTTACTGTGGGAAACAAAATCTTGTTGAAAAAAAAAACGTCGCAATAAGCGTTTCAATTGTTCAGCCCTTCTCTATACTAACGCGATACGAGTGTCATGGATAAGGTATCATTAAGGGGGGTAGGCCAACGTCAGCCGTAGGTCAACGCACTAGGTGGCTGACCGTTCGGCCGCGGCTATATCATATTCTATAATGCGAAATATTTATATTCAGACTTGTTAAGAAGCAAATGACCGTTGATAAGTTTAAATTATATTATACTAGCTGTTACCAGCGACTTCGTTCGCGTAGTTATGAAGATATATGAAGTTTAATAATGTTTCATATTTCAGTCAACAGAAAATGCCTATCACACCCCTGTCGCAAAATCCGTTCTTAGCGGACGTCTACTAACTATAAACTACCTCACTACCAAATTTCATCTTTGCACGTCAAGCGGTTTTGGAGATTTCGTAATGAATGACCTTTTATTTTTATGCATGAAAAATTAAGTTATAAAACAAAAAAAAACCAAATGAAATATAAAATACTTTGTTTGTGTCAGGTCAGTGACAGTACCATCCACTCGTAAATAGTCAACCAACGATCCATTGTAATGGAATTCGAATGGCTCGTGTGCGACGACGCAGACTTTTTTGGAATTGAAATGTACTACATCTTAAAGTCTGAGGAGACGTACGTACATCCAAATGTTGAAAGATATAACGCAAGGTTAAATATATACCAAGAAAAAAAACGCTCAATTAGATTATTTACGAACATGATTTAACTAATTTTTAACTACCGAGAAACTATTATTTTTACCGAGAAAATAAATTAGTATATGTAATTCTGAATAACTTCGAATTATTAAAACCTTTTTAAAATAACACTATACTAATCATACGATATGTAATCCTTAGTAATAAATACAGGGGAAAGGTGGGGGGCTTTACAATTTTTATATACAAGTATTTGAACAACAATAAACGCTGTTCATTTATTATTTTACGACCGTTTCATGTAAATTGCGAACGGTCGCGAATAAAGAGCATATGCATGCAACAAGGATCAGGTGTCGCACTGACCGCAGACAACCGGCTGCAAGCTGCCAGACAGGTTGCACTCGAACACTTAACAAACAAGTACAAAAAAACACTATTTTTCATGAAAGTGAAAATACAGATTTAACTTAAGTAAATTGTACAAATCACAAAAATGTCGCACGATCACCAAAGAAAGGAAATAAAATCACGCAAGCAATTTTTAATAATATTGTAGTACCAAGAGTGATTTTAAATGTGATGAAAGCCTAATACAATTTAAAAAAATACTTAATTTTAAAATGCTTTTATTCAATTGACGAATACCTCAATGATTCGGAACAGTAAATGAAATTAACTTTATTAATTGAAATTATTTATTATTATTGTTTTATTATATTGCTATGCCCTGACCGGTTGTCACATTGACACTATACTGTACTGACATCTTAATTATTATAATTGTTACATGCAATAAAGATATTTGAATTAGCGTATCGTAAGCGCCACTTCGTTTCATACAATTTAAATGGTGATAAACAGTCGCCGTAAAACAGGACTGTTTACGAAAACGAAAATTCAGGATTAAATAAATCGAATGGGAAATTTGTGAAGAATCATAACTTCAGGTGATGGACTCACACATCGAGAGCATAATTTATTATTATTATAGGAACGCTTGTTTACGATGAGCCCATTTTGTATGCAATAAACCATTCGAGAATTGGTAACGTTCCTCTCGTCTTAATTACCATTACAATTAACCTACAAACAAACCTGCAATTCTTAATTACAATATTCTCTTTAACACTAGAACTACCAACCGGTCAAAATAACCGGATGACTTGTGCTTGCAAAGTATTAAATATAATATCAGAACCTTGAATAAGTTCTCGCTGTTTTTTAAAAGATGGCATAGCTGCACTCTGTGCATGGAATTTCGTACGGTAACGCATCAGCTAAGTAGTCCTATATGTAACCTCAAATTCTAGTAGATATAATTCACCACAGTGTCAACAACGTCATTATTTACCTATTGTGAAAATGTCTACTTTTGTGCCAAATAAAGTGTTTTTGCGGGGAATTTTATTGCACTGCTTTATTCAAAAGAAATCTGCAGCTGAAGCACACAGAATTCTTGTTGAGACATATGGTGGCAATGCTCTGTCGAATACGACATGCAGAGACTGGTTTAGGCGCTTTAAAAATAATGACTTTGGCCTTGAAGATAAAGAACGTTCTGGAGCACCGACAAAGTTTGAAGACGAAGAATTGGAGGCATCCCTTGATCAAGATCCATGTCAGACGCTAGTAGAGCTCGCGAAAACACTCCAGGTAGATGCGTCAACAGTTTCAGAACGTTTAAAAGCGTTAGGAATGATCCAAAAGCAGGGACATTGGGTGCCGTACGAGTTGAAGCTGAGAGACGTTGAACGACGTTTTCTCATGTGTGAATTGCTGCTTCAACGGCAGAAAAGAAAAGGTTTTCTGCACCGTATCATCACTGGAGATGAAAAGTGGATTCACTACGACAATCCAAAGCGTAAAAAATCGTGGGGTATGCCCGGTCACGCATCAACATCGTCCCCAAAACCGAATATCCACGGTTCGAAGCTTCTACTCTGCATTTGGTGGGATCAGCAGGGCATAATTTATTATGAGCTGCATACAGCAACCAAAAATCAAATCAGATGCAATCGTACGCCGTACTCATCTAATCAGCTAATTGGGAAGCGGGGGGAGACGACCCATTACCCGTCTAGACCGTACCATTGTTCGCGAACAGGTATTGTCTCCTTCAAAATTGCACCTCTTTCAAATACAAGAATTGGAGGAAATAGGAAGTATTTTGCAACGAAATATAACGAAACTATTGAGATATGTGTACATTTTTTTGAAGGTATTTCAAGATTGCTAAAATATTAATATCAACTATGTTAAAAGGACCCTGTGATATATTTGTTATCTAAATCAGATACTGGTTTAAAACAGTACAAGAATCGCGCCTCAGATTTTCGAACGGAAATGCTTCCCACTTTAGTCTCACAAACTACAATTATACCTAACGACAATGCAATGTTAAATACTAACACTATTAATCCATTACCTAATATAATATTCTAGAATTAAATTTAAAAAAAGAACATGCACACGTACAAACTGAAAACAACGCGTTCCCTAGCCAAGTACGCGGACAATAGGCCTAAATAAACAAACCGCAGTACAATAATCATAATCATTCAAAAACAGTACATTGCTCTACAATGTTGCATTCCTTGACTGAACTCACACCCATATCCTTTTTGGAGTAGGCAGAGACCGTGGAGCTGCAGCTAACATCGACCACATGTCGAGGGCCGTTTCACCAACTTCCTCACCAACCAATCGATCCTTTCCACATGACCGAACCTCCAACACGACCTCTTTCACTACAATGTCCTCGACTATCGCAATACCGGACGATTTATAATTACTAAACACAACTTTAACCTTTAACTACTGAGGTGGATTTAATTTCACGTAAACACTGACGTGGGGGTCACAGAGTCCCGTATATATATGTGCTTTATTTAAACATCTTTAGGGTTTTTATTTTTTATTTTCATATTTATTTATACATAATTAACTATTATTTCAAAGTTTAGAAAACACTTAGTATTTTTTGGAAAAAATCAGCAAGAATAAATAAATTTATTTTAAAAAAACAACAAATTAGTGTATTTCAAAAATTTTATTTTCTCAAAACCTGAGAGGCCCCCACCTCAGTAGTTAAAGGTTAACGCGGAGTTATTTCGATAAAAAGTTATATATAAAAGGTGAATTTAATACCATTAGGCATTTTCAAGATATAGAATTACAATAAGCGTAAAAAATAAAACAATAAAATACATATACATACTTACTTATAAATACATACACAACAAACACTATTGAAAACAAAAGTAACCAATTGTTATGATTCCACTTATTATATACATACATTTATATATATAGCATTCTAAGCAGAAAATCGAGGCATTGTATTAATTCTCAATAACAACTAATAACAAGTTACAACTTACTAAGCGAATGCGGTAGGTCCGGGGCGGAAAAATGATACAAAATACATTCTCACACACACAAACACACACACACATCGGCGCTCTTACATATTGTATTATTGAACTATATAGAGATTAAATTACACGAACACGAACAAACCTACACATAACATTAACAAATGCATAGAAGAAGAATTAAGTTATGAAATGAAAATCGTTTATTAGCATAGGCATTGAAGGCGTGCGCTTGCTCATCGTCAGAATCCATAATAAGTTTGCAAACCTAATAGTTGTGTTCAACATGTATCTAAAGAAAAGTCATACATTAAAATAATATTATTAAGTAACTGTAATACGGATGCTAGACTGTTGATTACAAATTTCGAACACTACGAAGAAGCCAAGTGCAAAACGGACTCGAGCGCCTTAAGGCTTCAAGTAGAATAAATCAATATCATAGACATTTTCATGTAAACTGTTGAAACGGCGGCACATGTGATTGCATATATTATAACAATGTTGTATATATTATAGCTTATCGTTTTAATTAGTGAGCATATTTAAATTGGGTTATAAAAGTTCTTTTAGACCAGTGGTTTTCAACCTTTTTTTTTGTTGCGGCACACTATCAACGATTTCAAAATTATGGCGGCAAAGTTGTTAAAAACCACCGTTCTAGCCAACCAACCTTAAGACGAAAGAAAAAAGCGGGAAGTACAAACTAAAACATTTAATCTTTAAAATTTAAAAAATTTGATAAATTAATTAGAAAGAGCACAGAGCACTCGTTAAACGCATCACTCAATTAACGTAATCTGCAGTGCACAAACAGAAACCCACAAGAGTGACCCTCCGAGCATACCTTTGAAGCCGGGTACAGACTGTTCGAGGATCGCTTTCACCGCGGTTAATTGAAACGGTCCCGACCTATCCGCATTATAAACTCAAATATATTTATTTTAAATTACTATTACAGATAAACTAATATGTAGTTTTTTTTTACTAATTTGCTAATTGACTCCTTAATTACCATTAGAAAATTACTTTTCATCGATAACCGTATCGATCTATCGTGATGTCATAATACATCACTAAATACTTAATCAAGCCATCTAATAAACTCAAATCAAATCTCAAGTTAGACAATTCACTAGAATTTTTCCTGTCAAAATTGAAAAAAAAAACCTTTAATAATTAAAAAAAAAACAAAGTATGGTAATTATAAGTAGGCTTTAAATTCATGAAACGAACATTTGTGAAATCAAATCTCAAGTCTGACAATTCACTAGAATTTTTCCTGTCAAAATTGAAAAAAAAAACCTTTAATAATAATAAAAAAATTAATCTTAAAAAAAAAACAAAGTATAGTAATTATAAGTAGGCTTTAAATCCATAAAACAAACATTTGTGAAATCAAATCTCAAGTCTGACAATTCACTAGAATTTTTCCTGTCAAAATTGAAAAAAAAAACCTTTAATAATAATAAAAAAAATAATCTTAAAAAGAAAAACAAAGTATAGTAATTATAAGTAGGCTTTAAATCCATAAAACAAACATTTGTGAAATCAAATCTCAAGTCTGACAATTCACTAGAATTTTTCCTGTCAAAATTGAAAAAAAAAACCTTTAATAATAATAAAAAAATTAATCTTAAAAAAAAAACAAAGTATAGTAATTATAAGTAGGCTTTAAATCCATAAAACAAACACTTGTGAAATAAAATCCTGAGGTCACAATTAACAGCAATAAAACAATGAACAACCTGACCGATAAGCCCGAGTTAATCGTAGCGCAACAGCGCGGTAAGTTCGTGTAGCGGTATCGCGTATCGATCTGTGGAGGACTACACGCGCCGTAAGCTTTCAACCGGCACTTTATTCATGGGGGCGTAGGTACACGAGTCAGCCATCTGTCGACGTTGCTCGACTGAATTGTATAAAATCATCGCTCCATTCAAATTATCGATACTAATACTAATATGTTACTTAGTATATCTATTTAATTATTCAGTTTCAAAATTTGAATTTCGACTTTTCGTTCAATTGTTTTTTTTTTTTCATTTAACAATTAATCTCAAAGTACACTTTTGAATGTTGCCGCCAATAAAAACATATAAATCAAACTATATTTAAAAAAAGGACCGTTATTTAAAAAAAATTAATGTAATCAAATATAAAAGAATGTTTTAACAATGTAGAGTGCAAGTTTAGTACTGGCGTGATTTTAGCAACGGTCACGGAAGCGGTGGTGAAGGTCGCGGCGTTGCACGTGGCCGTAGCGATGCGTAAATTAGACTAGGGGGTGTACGGTCGGCCCGAGGGTGGAGGGGGTCGAGTATCGGCCGGAGCGCGCACTGATCAATACGAACATGCACTGGTGTACAAGACTCCAAGCCGTGCCCCGCCTCATTGCGACCCCGTTAATGTCACGATGCAACACTTCTAATGTCTCTAATCTTACATGAATTCAGTTTTCTTTTTGTTTTTAGTGAAATTGCAAAGTGCGTTTTTTTTTTCAAATTTGGAAGTAAAAAATAACGAACGACTTTATCAATTCATTAGTGAGATAACATAGTTTAGGTGATGTACACGCTCTTCGAGCAAACACGAGTTTTTTTATTTGTTCCTTTAACTTTTATTTACCAAACGATATAAACGTTAACAGTTATAACTAATTATTCATTATACGTTTCTTTTTAAACTATTTAAATGAGAAATAAATCTAAACAAAAGAACTTGTAAACATGGGTTGTAGACGCCGGTAAGCGTGAAGTGCGGGATAAAAGCTCGCTCCGCCCACGCGGGGTTGCAGCTCGCAGGCGTCGTGACATTCCGCCCAAACTCCCTCCGCGCCGCCCTTCAACATCGATAAACAATCTCGCTACCCCATCACACCACTAATAATGTTTATTGAAACAATTTACACAGGAAAAACACCATTTAGGTAACAGCTAAATTCAATTTATGTACAATTTTAATTATTAATATATAATAACAAAATATTTTTGAGTATTTTTAACGACTTTTATTTAGGTTATGATTATTTTTAAAAATGTTTAAAAGGTGTTACTACAAATTGACACTTCATAAGCTAGAATATACCTAAAGCTAAACAAATTACCTTGTTAATTAGAATTTTAATTAAATATTATCTAAAACAAAGGTTAACTGGTGGAATACAATAAAAAAATTATTATTATTACTAAACCTAACGAATCACAACATCTATTAGTGAAAATCGAACTAAACTTTTTACAACAAATACTACAACAGACAGACAAAGCGGCGACATTGTTATTATTACAAAAAAACTGCCATCCCAAAAACACATTTACATAATGTAATACACACAACAATAATTTCAATATCGGTTACCGGCCATCCGGTAATACCGTTCAAATGAGAACGCTAAGTGGATTATCCGGGTGGTATCCCGGCATTCCACCCCCCACCCCGCTGCGACTCGCACGTTGATATGTCGCTAAGTGGGCGCTAGGCTTCGGGTAATTATAGTCTTACCACTTTGTTCAATTAGTATATGTTAATTAATATGTTTTGAAAGTTTTAGGCTTCGAAACAAGCATGCTATATATATGTATGTATATGTCGATGAAACTACAAAATCTCCTCTTTCACATATTTAACCCTTCATCGGGCTCCCCTCAAAAACTCCTTAGATCGGGCGCGGTGTGCATGACGGGCTCAATTGAGAAAATTGATGATTAATTTTTTTCTAATTAAATCAAAATCAATATTTTTTATTGGAATGTTTAGAAATAAATTTTATACAAAAGCTATAGAATTTTTTTTTCCCCCTTTAAATCGGACTAAAAACTAAAAGACTTCATAGAACCTATAATTGCTGTGCCTGTGAGATCGGCCGCGCCTGACGGAGGGTTAACTTAATTTATCTTCAAGCTAATAGTTTATATTACTGATACCTGACGAAGACAAAAAAAATATTATTTACTAAAATATTACACAATATGATCTAGTTTGCTCTACAATGACCTGCATTCAGCTGTTCGCAGCAACCTTTACCAGTATCACCAATCATTCCACTCATAAACATTACATATATAATTGACCCAAGTTTTCTACATTATAGTGTATTATAATATAACAATTGAAAACCAACATACCAAACATAATCACACGAATACATAACGACACAAAACGCTCGATAAAATAGGAAAACTCTAAAATAAGAGCCATTGTTTATAAAATGCATTTCATTTTGCATACATAGTGTTCAATTTGTATACAACCCATTTCCGAGTTTCAACGTGAACCGTTTTATATTGTAATACGACACGCGGTAATGTACTTTTAAATTTAATTTGACACTAAGCTCTACAGGTTTTGTTTTTGTTATTCACTACGATGTCGATTATGAGCTATACCAGCGGTACTCAAACTTTTTTGGCGAAAGAAAAAGCCCTAATATAATTTTTTTTTAAACTGATTTATATGTATTTATTAATAATCATATTGCAACATATAATTGTGTACGTATTACTGTTTTTAAATTTTATATTTAGATGTAACCTTATAACTTCCCTTTGGTAGGTATTTTTTGCAGTATTTTCACTCTAAAGCTCCGCGGAACACACTTTGAGAATGGCTGAGCTATACTATTAACTAAATTTATTAAAATTAATAAAATCTCATACGTTCAAATACTATAATACAAATATCTGCGTGAAAAAGAAAAAAGCATTTCTACGCGTATATCGGATATTTACCGCAACCTCTGGATTAGTGTTTCCGTCCATCGTGATTCGCGACTGTGTGTGCGGGTTGGCCGACCTTCACACAGCTGCATGCACGGTTGCGAATATAAATAAAAATGTGGCGATACACCGATACACACACAAAAAGCTATTTAAAGCTTATTTATGTAGCAAATAGATACAATAATATACATACAGGCACATATACATATATAGTATTCATTGAGTCTTCATGAGATAGAGAATTATATTATATGGAGAATATAATAATATAATATAATGAGAATATAATTATATGGAGAAATTATACTTTGAAGCTCTTTCAATCAGAAAAAAAAACGAAAATTACCAAAAGAAATTAGTTTCCACTACATTAACACTAGAACTACTAACCGGTCAACTACTCGTTATTTTTTGTAAACGATTATATTATTTACAATTCTACAATCAATTTATTGAATTATATTTAATACTTTGCACGAACAAGTCATCCGGTCATTTTGACCGGTTGGTAAAAATAGGTCATATTGACCGGCTCGTAGTTCTAGTGTTAATACGGACATTGCGATACAAAACTACATTTAAAAAGAAAAACATAAGATATATTACAATGTAACAACATATAAAACCTATCCCCATTTAAAGGCAAATGTATATAACTAGTTAGATACAACCATGTATTATATAAAATTAGTATATCTGACAAAATGTATACGCTGTCCCTTTCGCACTAAGGCGCAGTCACGTACGAGGTTAGAGAAAGCAACTACGTCGACATAATTTCTAAGAAGAAGCCGATGAGAAACGGCTTGTGTCAAATCAATGTTGTATCAATAAGAAATAAAGGCCAATACAGGTTAAAAGTTTCCCCGCGTTAAAACAATCTCGCACTAGTACGACCGCGTTTCGCACATTAGTGTGATATGACATAACAACCGAAATGAGATGCGCCTACGCAAAAATATTCCGCATGTTCATTCTGGGTCAATAGGATAAAGTGCCTTTGACATACGAACTATTTAATTCTACAATAACGGCCAATTTAAATATCGAACGCTATCTAAAAAAAATCCTAATTGTAATAAAGATTTCCATACATATGTATATATGTATAGTCACTTAGACCAACCAAACTTCTCAACCAATGAGAGATCACAAAATTTATGTCATAATAATAAGTACACCTTCTATATGTAAGCGATGTTATAAGATATTATTTGATTTTATATATCTACTATAATTCCATTGTATTTAACTATTAAGATCAATCCATAGGACGCGTTAAGCTGCAATAAAACAACAAAACAAAGGTCAATGACCTCAATTTGATTGAAAAAGTATTCAAAATAATAATTAGGCACATACGCGCCCCCAACTCACGTGTATAATATAAAAAAGTTGCGTGGATCGCTCAATGAGTACGCAAGGCTGAAATAATTGACCACTCCGGTCTCGGTCACGTCTCATATTTGAACACTCAACAATTAATATTAAACAATTACAGTAATACTCCTCTTTACACGACCCCGTTATGCGCGGTTTCACTATAACGCGAAATTCAAATTTATTATTAAATTACGCGAAAGAGTGCGTATAAACATAATGTAGTCATCAACTTCTCTATGGTCGCGGGAATTTCAGTTAACGCGATTTTTTCCGGAAGATATCCCTCGCGTAAAGCGGGGCATTACTGTAGATGTTATACGATAGTAATACTTCCCTATCTGTAACGAACGCTCTTTTCATTTCGGCATAGCAACCGTTTGAATGAAAACTCAAAGTAAGAAAGTAAGCTGAGAAAATATTACAGCTACTGGACTTAACCCATTATTTCCCACTGTCCTATTTTTAGGACACTATTCAAATTTTTTTTTAACCTATTAAGAGTTTTATTTTTTATTGTTTCTGATGAAATTCGTATTTTTATACTATTTTTCTGATGAAATAATTTTATTCCGCTGAGAAAAATGTTTACATAATTTTAATGTAATTTTTTCAAATTGATCATTTTTGTTGCCTCAAGAAAAGCATTATTTTCCGATTTTATATACCGTAAAAGAAAACAGTAACCAACTTCAAAGTACATAAAACTGATTCTTAGACTTCTACCAAATATATAATAATGTAAAAAAATAAATACAAAATATAATTTTTATCTCCATTGTCATATTTTATAGGACAGGCTGACTCGGCGTTAAAGATTTTTTTATCATATTATTTTTTCTTAACGTATTATGAACTTAATTTAAAGATTTCACCAAAAAATTCCAATGTCTTCGACGCTTGGGAAGTAATGGGGTTAAAACAGTGAGCATAATCGCAAAACAATTAGACGACTGTGTATAATAAACACAATGCCAATGTCAACTCTCAACACGCTGCAACGAACTCGCATGACCCCAACAACTCAAAACAAACTAACGTCACCGGGCGTATGAGCTGTATTTAAATGTATTATCACAACACTAACTATAGTAAAATATCGATAATCGATATGTCGATAAATTCGATGAAATTACTCAAGCTGAAGCAAACACAACATTAGCTTTTAAAGATCAATTATATTAACTTTATTAATAACTAGCTTTTACCCGCGGCTTCGTTCGCATTTAAGTCATTAAATAAATATCAGAGATCATTTCAATAGAAAGTGTAGTCAATAGTAGTCAATTGGAAACTATAGTAAAAAATAAATTATTTTTTAATAAAAAGCATCCTATGTTACTTCTAGTACCTCCAAAAATATGTGTGCAAAGTTTCATGATGGTCGGTAGTTGTTGCGTGAAAACGTAACAAACAAACTCACATTCACATTTATAATATTGGTAGGTATTTCACACTCTTAGAATAAATCACCGGGTTCTGTTATTAACATAGCCGGAACTAACATTTTGTCCACTTTTTTTTTTGTTTGGAATTACCTTCAAAATATAATTTCTCAATGATTTCTAAGATACAATGTACAATAACAACTTTCAATCGTTTTCTTGTAATATTGCGATTTTGTAGATCCTACCAAGTTAACCTCATTTTTAATCCGACGTCCCAAAAACGATCAAATAACCCAATACACAACGAAATACATTCCAAGACCACTCTAAACCACAATATAGGAGAGTAAATAGGCTTGAACGAATTAAGTGGCAAAGGATCAAGTGCAAGCGTATGAAATGATCTCACTCTTAAACAGATAAATTGGCACAAACAAGGAGTTAAGCTAAGTTGATGTTGATAAAAGACATTTTCTTCCGTAACTATAGTACAATAAAATTGCTCCGTGCGCGGTGTGGGCGACCCCTCAGTGCGAAGGACAAATCGCCGGAGAAACGGTCCTTTTGTAACGAGCTTTACGAGCGAATTCTTACACATTATTCACCTTTAGACCTACTTGTTCACATTTTTGAGATCGCCGAGCAATCGAGACCTTTTCAATTGGACCTCGCGCCGGTTTATAGAATTACCAAGAAAAATTCCCCTCAACAAATTTGCCTAAGCTTTAGCAATTAGTTTCAACTCCGTCCTTCAAAGTAAAGCTCGTTAATTACAAATATTTTCATCAAAATGTCGAGCACTTGCGAATTCAACTAATTAAGATCACAATTGACCTTTCTTTTGGCTAATAATACACAATAAAATACTTATAATAATTATTAAGACAAGTAAATACTCACGGCTGGCCATAAGTTCTGGTGCGACCATGCCACTGAGGTCGGGCTCTTCGCCATACCAGAAGATCCACAACTCCTTCGCCGAGCGGAGAGAGAGCGGCGGCGGCGGCGGAGGCGGTGGCACGGACATGTCGTAGAGGTCCTGTGGCGGAGGAGGAGTCGGCACCCTCCGCCACACGCACAAGATGTCCCCGGCGAGACATCTCGCATAGCTACTGATCACAGGGTCAGCCAGAGGAGCCGCACCCTCTACATCACCACCGCCGCCGTTGCCATTGCTCTCCCCCCAGACGAGCTTACGCCATTTTATGCCATACAGCTCCGTCTGCAAATAGAATAGAATGTTTTAATAATATTTAGTCAATAGTTAATCACATACTCAAACCTAATCACCAATAAACGCTCAATAAAACTCAATTTTTTTATGATGTCGTAAATGTGTAATTAAGAACCCGGTGGAGTTATAGTTGGTTAAGCATCTATATTAACGAAGGTGGAAGATTAACCGGTTTATATTATTGAGGTGAAATCTAGCAAGGTGTCGCAAATTCACCCGCAACGTTATAAATCTATTATTAATACCAAGCGAACGGAATCTTCTAATATCTGTTAACGCTACTCCGATATAGTTTGTCTCTATCGCACATAAAGCGTTAAACAGAGACGGAGCGTGCCCGTAATTTTAGTCCAGATAAAGCCGAATCTTATCAAACGTGCAATGTCAACAAACAGAACCTTGAACGTTGCATCAAATATCACACATAATTGGTCATAAGTGCTGGGACCAGAGTTGGACAGTCGCCAAAGTTAATGATTTAATAACCGTGACAGATGCGGTTTACAAACCGGACCATTCATCACGTCGCACATCATGGATAATAAAGCAGACGCATTTAGAAAATGCATCTAATGCGTGCATTTACGACCGTCGTGGCGCAGAATTTAACTCGACAATCTATTAAGGAGAAGTTTTCGACTAGGCTTTAGTTGAGGACCCCAAAACTGTACGAATAACGAAAAGGTTAGTTCTATATTGGCTATATACTTAGCCCGTTATAGCTTGTCTTTTTCAAAAAAAAATTGGAACAATTTAAAAAAAAAGATTTTACATTTTTACATTTAGTAATTCCTGGGGTCCTCAACTAAAGCGTTACCTTTTCATTCAACAAAAATATCCATTTATTAAATATATCACCGGGTCCTATTAATTTGGTAGGGATTTATAAAATCACATTACAACAGAGCGATTCAAAATAGCTATTGCGCATAACTTTTTCTTCTATTCTTCATTATTGTATTGAGTATCTCAGAAACCATTTAGATAAGATGTAGAATTATATATAGCTGAAGCTATTTCAACAAAAAAAAAAACGAAGATGACATAATATCATTTCTTACTATGTTAACAGGACCCGATAATATGTTTGTTTTGTATTTAATGAGTAGTAAGTAATATCGGTCCAATCCTTGAGCTTTATTATTAACAATAATTTTAAAATACCTTCAAATTTGATGCGAAACTTTCATTACCATTAAAAAAGCATATGACAAACAAGTTCATTGATCTCGCAATACGAGAAGACAATTTAAGGGGGCCTATACATCCGAATTCCAACACAATACAATTGCTAGATGCTTCGAATTCCGTTCGAGTATTTAATCTAATCATAGCATTGTTTATACCTATAATTAGATACGTATAAAAAAGTATCTACCTATATCTATGCTTATTGCATGCGATAATAATTACTATGTCGGTGGTATGCCTACACTTTCACTTTTCATTCATCTATGATCTTTTCCTACTCTACTACGTCTGGTCGCAGAGTGAACGATTCCCGAATACAACTTAAAAATCCCGATAATTATAACAAATATATACCCACCCCTCTCAAAGCAAGTAAAAGCAAAGACAGCGGAACATATAAAAGTAGAACGGTATGCCGCAGTCATGAATTCGTGATGCAGTAACACCAGTTGGACGTAACGTCACTACTCCACAATAGAAAGTGAAGCGGCTGCGCAGGCGCATCGAGCGGCTTAGAAAGCTGCCCGCAGCGGCCCGAGACCGTGCGGGTGCTTAAAATTTACACATTCCATACATTCTAAATGCACCGTCAGATTTTATATAATCTTAACATTAAACTACCAAAAATTAGCGAGGGCCTCTACATAAACATCGAATATGTGCGTTGATGTCTTTTACATACGAATTAGTATATAATATTTCAGACCAAACTTGTTTAAACCTTGACTAATACATAAAACATAACCCAATCATATCATTTCACGAAATAGTACGACGTTTCAAACATTCAGTGTGTTAGTTAACATGAAGACAGAGTGTTGATGCAAACGGCCATCAAGGCTAAAGGTACAACAGCAAGACACGTACAACTCCGAAGAAACAACACATGGACCGAATGCACCTAGCAACACTGATAAAATAGACAAATCATAAATACACACTTGAGCGGAAAAAAACATACAATAGCCAAAAAAAGGCCGAGCACCGCTAACTGGAAAGAGATGGGTATCTGTGCGAACGCGAGTGGATAATTTGAAAGTGAGAAGCGAGAGGTAAAATTGGCAACGTCGCCCGCGGTGTGAAGTGCGGGTAAACATTCGCTACGATGCGTGTCCGCACGCCCCCGGTGCATCGAGTGCGTTGCGATTGGCGCATGCATTGTCTATTGCTTCCTTCCTTACAATGTTCGCTATGTTATTATTATTATTCCGTTAAGGCAAACATCCACGACCAGATACAGGTATAGATTGAGATAAAAAACCCAATCCGAGGGTCGTTCGGAAATAGTGCACGTGACAAAACGCAAAAGAGACTTCCGCTCGTGACACGGACAGCGCATTTTCTTTGTTGTTTTTACTTCAATGTCATCATCGCTGTGTGCATTCACAACTGCATCATGATATAAACCCGTCTCAATCAATAAATACATACATAATATGACAGATAACCTGTGTGGTTGGTTGCACCGTGGATCTGATCTAATTTTAATTCTTTTGAATTATGTATTATTGGGAATTATGTGATTTATGAATTGTTATTTACTTTTTTTTCTGAATAAAAATTCAGTTTTTTTTGTTAATTATTCTATGTACAGACTATGATTGACAAGTTTCTTGTGGTATTCTTCTCGTCATACGCCTTTCCGAAGCCGTTATAGAAGCCTGATGATGAGCAAACGCACGCCTTTAGTGCCTATGCTAATAAACTATTTTCATTTTATTTCAATGTGACGTAATTGTTAGGTAATGTATCTTGAAATTTAAACAAATTCAATTCACTTATCATGTTAATTTCTACTTTAACATTACTACCTTTAAAATTTAAACCTTTTCTCTCAAAAGAAAACAAAATTTTTTCGGTATAAAATTAATTACATTCGAAAATTAAACTTATTAATATCATCTCATCCCACATTTATTTACCTCGAGGAAAGGCAAAAGCAAAACAATTGAATTTTTCAACATTAAAACACAAACAAATTAAAATCAACCGCAGCCAAATTAGACAAGAATTAAGACAAAGGTCCGAATATAAGCGAACTCCGTGGTGCCTAACATCAGCCTCCGGTTGAATTCGGTGTTCTGTACAATTTTACAAATGTTAATTATTTCATTTGAGTATTTTGCGGTTTTTAATGAGCTGATAGTAATTACACCTCTAACGTGATCTCAATATATTTATTTACAATTGGGTCACATGATGCAATTCTCGGTGGCAAAGTAGTCGGGTTCCAAATTCGATTTCCAATCGGGACAAATATCTTTCTAATTAATTAAACTAACAAATTCGTGATTGATGGCTATTTTTACATCAAACCACGTGGAAGACTTTACAAGAAAGCTGAAAAGATATCCTCACAAGAGACAATAAATAAATAAATTAATAAAAAAAGTATTTAAAATAAAAGTAGAAAAATGAGTTTAAAGTTGTATTTGAGTTTCCTACCTTTACTATGGTGATCTCAAACTTTGGACCAGTCGTGTAAATTTTAAATAAAACCGAAAGTACCCGTACGCCTTTATCATTCATTCCCCACATAAGCACAGAAACGAAACCTTGGGTGCGTAAATCGTAAAAAAGCAATAAAAATCAGCGCAAGCGCAAATTATGTATCAATGTTATGGTCTCGGAGAAGTGATAATCGTTATATCGCGATTGACAGTTTATTGTGCATTAAAGAAAAACGTTTATGTTTCAATTTTAACGACTCCGTTTGAGAAATTTCTGAGCAGATGCAATTTGTAACATAACATTGTAATTTTTTTTACAAACAAATTCTTAAAGAAGAAGTATAAAGAAAACTCTTTGACCGTCTTCTTCGTGGCTTGCTCTTCTCTCTTTTTAACACATAACTTAAAATTCAAATTATAACAACTCTACTTTCTTCTTTTCTTTTTTTCTTTTTTTCAAATCCTTTAGAATCTATTTCATTATGGAATATTTTTATTTTTCCCATTAAAAAAACCATTTTTTTTTCATATATATATTTTGTATCGATTATTATTATACAACAAAATCACTAATAATTACCCAAAACAAAGCAAAATTAGATGCATTGGTAATGAATTCCTTTCCTTTTTTTTTTTTAAATAACACGTGACGCTTTTAACCCTACTCACGCGTCGCCCCAATCGTTTGCATCATGAAAACAATTAACTATCAACAAAAACAAACAATGCACATCCATGGATTACAAATCTCGTTCACGGAAAATAACTGCGCGACCACATGAATACGTATTAACTGCTGCCCTTGTGAAGTTCATAAAAGTATTACACATATGCTTACAACGGTACTAAGATGGCTACTTATCCAAAAACATTATTAATTTCACACACGCACACACGCAAACAGTATAACCCCGTAAAGTGACCTAGTCGCATTTGGATATGCAAGCAAGTGGATATATTATAGGAGACGAAATAAAACGCACTTGTTGACGTATACTTTTAACATTGGAAACAACGCCAGACACGCAGATAGTGCAAGAATACCCACATAACAAATAATAAAAAATAAAGGCTTCTTAAATTATATATTTCCAAACTACATGTTAAATGTTACACTATATACCGACATAAATTATTGGGATTACTTGAGAAAGCCTCATAATTTGGACCACAAAACAAAAAACAGGCTGACAGAGACATAATGAATTCGCATGGACGATGAAATTGTTTGTTATAGGAATGTGCGCAGGCGCAACAACCTCGTATGGGCACGCGTCGTAACGCGAGGCAGTATAAGTTGAACAGAATCAAGTACACATAAGCGAGGTGATTGTTGACTTCATATGTATTCACGGAAATTCACTATTCTATACTGGAACCTAGGTACTAAAACTACCTATTGACTAGCAAAGTCAATGGGCGATTCGGTTGGCGTTTTGTAACTTTATTGATCCATTCGAGCACGGGCATATAAAGTTTGCATTTTAGTACATGCCAAAAAGAAATATTATATAGTGTAGTTCGCCTTAAAAACAGAGCGACCGTGGCCGAGTTAGTGGACTCGCTATCAATGACCCCGTGTCCGAATCTCGACCAAAATCAACGTAGCTCATAGAAAACAAACAAATTATTAATTAAGACCCAACATGCACCGATGCCAACGAAATTAGACTCATAAGAAAACAGAATACTTTCAATAACTTCAGGAGCCCACAAGGGTAGTCAAAGGGCGTCTGGGTAGCAGGTAGGCAGACGGTATCACGCTAACGGGACCCCGGCCAGCCGTCACTCTCGGTCACCGACCTCAACAGATGCCCCACTCAGACCACTCACTGAGCTCTATCTAGGATTTGGCATCAACATATAGTACCTACGTTTTGACCAAATTTTTCATTTCGCATTATTCCAAAAACGCTTAACCCATTACTCCCCAAGCGTCGAAAACATTGGAATTTTTTGATGAAATCTTTAAATTAAGTTCATAATACGTTAAAAAAAAATATGACAAAAAAAAATTTACGCTGAGTCAGCCTGACATATAAATATGACAATGGGGATATAAAATATATTTTGTTTTTATTTGTATATTATGTATATTTGGTAGATGTCTAAGAATCAGTTTTATGTACTTTGAAGTTGGTTACTGTTTTCTTTTACGGTATATAAAATCGGAACATAATGCTTTTTTTGAGGCAACAAAAATGATCAATTTGAAAAAATTACATTAAAATTACGTCAATTTTTTCTCAGCTGAAAAATAGTATAAAAATACGAATTTCGTCAGAAACAATAAAAAATAAAATTCTTAATAGGTTAAAAAAAAATGAATATAGTGTTCTATAAATAGGGCAGTGGGAAGGAAGTAATGGGTTAAACAGTATGACTACGTACTATTTAAAAACCACGACAAGTGATAAAAGAAAACCATCCGGAAATATGGTCAACAAAGTGCATTTTCTCACGCGGTGTAAATTCGAATTTCATAATAAAAGTACCGCTCTATTTGCGGTAGACCCAAATGAGAGGGCAAGTGAAAGCGTTTTTAAAAATTAATCTTTAACCGTGGCTTCTATCAAGTTTATTATTATTATTCTATTAATAGTAATTATATTACATATGAAAACAGTGGATCATTTGTTACACAAAGATTTTTGAAGTACACTCGAACCTCGCATAACGAATTACGTTCCGGAGTCTTACTCGTTAAGCGAAACAATATTCTAAACACAGACTGATGTAGTAATAGCACGGAAAGTTCTATCGCACTATTTGGGAATTCCTCTATCCACGTCCGTCGCTCGTTATGCGAGCTATTACTTTGCTCGTAATGCGAGGTGCTCGTTATGCGAGGTTCGACTGTATTTTTTGAAATTATCAATATATTATACGTTTGTTTGTGATCATTGTATATATTAATTATAAAGTAATATATATATATATATACCTACTTACTATACCTTATTTTTTTGAGTTAATTAAAAACCTACATCTATATTGTTAACATATATATATATATGTATATCTCTATATTGAGAGTATGAAAACTACCTATCGGTAATAAACGAGTATCGCTTGTAATTTTTAAAAGCTTCTAAGTACACGAAGTGTATTTAAACCGGTTTTTTGGCCCTAAATTCCTATTATAATTAACGTTTGGAGGTAGACGCGTGCCGTTGACGGATCAAAAATAACACCTTAAATAGGTTGTAACACTGAAAAAAATAGATCTCATTACGTATTGAATTTTCTTAGAAAAATTTAATTATATCTACTAAAAACATATTAGTGACAAATATTATTTAAATATAAAAAACAATAAAAATAAAACGCGATAGTAGACCTCATCAACTTCTAAATTTTAAAAAATTAATAAAAAAAAGTATTTATTATGGTTTAAGATATTTATTTATTCAAAAAGAATTACAAAAAAATCACTTAATTGAGATAAAAATAATAATATATAAATAAACATAACGTACGTAGAATATTGACAACACCATCACAAGGCACTCAAACCTATTATATGTTTTTTTTAAATTCATATTTAAATATACTAATATTTCTAATATTAGTTATGTTAGTTGGTAATTCATTTATTACAAATTTAAATATCCTAATTCGAACACCACACACAATTACATCTTCAAAAGTATAGTAATTACAATTAAACGTATCTGTTTACATGATTAATTATATAAAACAAAAAAGTGCAACTACACTCGCAAAAGTGGGTCAGTATTGGAACACGACGATCTCGGTTCATCTTGACCCACTTGTATCAATGAGGTTGCCTCTACCGGCATGTCGTGGCGTCGCGTCGCGTCGATCAAATACTACATCCTTTACAAAACGACTTTGTATTGTAAACAAAACACATTACAATTCTCGCTCAGAAACTTCATACTGAGACCAATCTATATATATAAAACTCAAAGGTGACTGACTGACTGACTGACTTAGTGATCTATCAACGCACAGCCCAAACTACTGGACGGATCGGGCTGAAATTTGGCATGCAGGTAGATGTTATGACGTAGGCATCCGCTAAGAAAGGATTTTAATCAATTCTATCCCCAAGGGGATAAAATTTTGTATAAATCTTATTAGATTTATTTCATTCATTATTACGCAGACGTAGTTGCGGGCAACAGCTAGTTGTAAATAAATCTCGGAAGGAATATAGCAAGCAGGCTACGTAAGTGATTACAGTGCAACCTTGATATAACGATACTGAAGGGAATCAGAAAATAATTCGTTACATCAAGTAATTTGTTACAATGAGGTTCGTTAAGAGATTAAGCTGGTCTACGATTCGTTTTAACAAGGTTTAAAAAATTTATTAATCTCAGCTTCACGTAGAGAAATAGAGGTAAATAATACTTTCTTTTTATATTTTGCAGATTGAAAATTCGTTTTAATTTTTTTTTAACAAATGTATTCGTAATGTAAAGGTACATTACGGGCAGTTCTAGGGGATTTCGAAAAATTCGTTAAATCGAAGAAATCGTTATATTAAGGTTACTTTGTATAATAATACAAATTGATATATTTTATTCCAGTACCAATATATCCGTATCCTATTAACGCTGTCAAAACTCACATTTTGACAGCGTTAATTGTTTTTTTTTTAATCGAAAATGAAGATACTCAATACAACAACGAATAATATACACAAACAAACTATGCACAATAACAACTTCAAATCGCTCTCCTATCGAATAGGACCTTTTCCGTACACATGAACGTAACGTGTAACAGAGTATTATAGTCGTGGGAAATTAGGCGAAGGACGCTATCACACAGCCAATCAAACTCAAGGACCTGACCTTATTCAGCAAAACGAATACTAACTAATATATATAAATTTTCCTATCGAGTTTAACATATATAACAATTACCAGTAACGCTTTAGTTGAGAACCCCAGGAATGTAAAATATTGTTTTTCTAAATTGTTCCAATTTTTTAACACTAGATTTACCAGACCAGTCAATATGACCGGTCTTGCAATTAAAATTCCTACTGCGTGTAACATTTTCTTTAATTCTTCTAATCTTCTTTAATTTATAACAGAAGAATTAGTTTTATGAATTTTATATTATTTTATATATATTTGTAACAAATATGTACTTTTTTGGTTTTGGTAGAAATCGGTATATTTAAGCTGGTAAATCTAGTGTTAAAGACAAGCCGTCGTATTAATATAGAACTAACTCTAACTCTAACCTAACCTTTTCGTTATTCGTACAGTTCTGGGGTCCTCAACTAAAGCCTCCTTCTTGAATAACTAAATAAATAAATAAAGCCAAGCCCAATTATCTTAGATTCGATTTTTATAAGATAGTATATTATTATATAGATCTTTACAAGAACAGTAAATAAACAAAAGAAAAATAACGAACAATAAAAACCTTACTCCAATACTTAAAATAGCCTAATAAAAATGGCATCACAAACGACTCAGTGAAATAATAATTCAGTGGAATATTTCCGCCATCTTTTTTTTTTGCTTTATGGTTTAAAAGAAACGGTCACGTCATAGTGTTGTTTTTCACAACCTGAACTACTCCATAGCTGATAAGCATTCGCCACTGTAACCTTGATAGCTGGCCGATGTCACCAGTGTAATGATATCACAGCCGCAAACATTATAGCACGTTATCAGTTACCGCAAACTATCTGCGCGCGCACGTCTAATCGACTGCCTAATAGAAAAAAATATGACAAGATATTACATTAATTTATTAACAATTGTTACGACAACACGCAACTAAATTAATTTAAAACATAAAAACAAAAATTCCACTACTTCATATCCAAATATGGCATTTAAAAGAAAAACTGGAAATATATTATTATACCTTGTTATAATATATTAAATATACAGAGTAGTAACCTTAATGTGACGACCCTCAATATAACGATTCTCTCGATTTAACGAATTTTTCGAAATCCCCTAGAACTGCCCGTAAAAGCTAATGCAAAATATACCTTTACATTACGAATACATTTGTTAAAAACCTTTTTATAACGAATTTTCAATCTTTACAAAATATAAAAAGAAAGTATTATTTACTTCTATTTAACGAAATCGTTCGCTATAACAGAGAAAGTAGATTAGTACCTACGTAAAGCTGAGATTAATAATTTTTTTAACCTTGTTAAAACGAATCGTAGACCAACCTAACCTCTGTATAACCTAACCTCATTATAACAAATTACTTGATATAACGAATAACTTTCCGATTCCCTTCAGTATCGTTATATCAAGGTTGCACTGTATATAGTAAAGCTGTTATCGCTTTCAAATATGAAACAGATCAGAATAGTATGAAGACCAGACATATGGGTGCCGATCGGAGGTCTCTATCAAAATGGAATAATAATACAAGCTGCAACTACTAGTAAATCGTATATTGAGTAAATACATAATATTTATATGTTCTTTATTGTTTTTATCCTGAGATCCATAGTACATTATATTATTTATTTAGACACACACAAACTAACAGTTAACAAACCCACACATGAAAGTAACAACTACACTAGACTAAAGAAATTAAGCTAAGTTTGGTAACCTAATAGTCGTGTTAAACATCTGAAGAAAACTATATACATTATGATTAAATACGAATGCCAGTCTGCTATTATTTGCTAAACGTAGCAGACCAATATATAACACTTTTTTGTAATTAAACGTTTGTTTATAATTATTTTCTCATATTTAGCCGTAAGTTTTCCAAATAAATAAGATATATATATACATACCTATATTTTATATTCATATAAAAAACTTTTTTTTTAGAAATAATACACTATAATATCGTAATCTTTTTTGTTGTATATGATAACAATTTATCAACCAAAAATGAGAGGGCGAATCGTTTGATAATACGTCTAGGAAATATCTCCATTCGGGTACGCTAGCTACCTCACCCCAACTTTGTATTATAACTCCGCTACCTGCAAACACGTAAACAATCGAAATGCGGTGCTTTTTGCGAGTTCCCAAGCTCAATAACCCAAGTCTTATGATTCATAGATAATTATAAAACAAATTTCAACACTTGAACAAACACTTACGACAGAGATAACGTTTAATAATGAATACCTTCGTAATAATGTGATATTATTTAATAGTTTTACACGATTCATATTCGCTATTGGCATTTGTTTTTTTGTTTTTATTTTAAATTGTTACCAAATATCACCGCTCACATCAACAAAGGTTAGTTGATAGATATTCCGACGACATTAAGCTCGCCTATGTGAAAAAATAATTATTATTTTTTGCAATAAAGAATTTATTTATTTTATTATATCACTGCATAAACAAATTACATATATATGAATATATACGCATTTAAAGACGAATAATTTAGATTTCGATATAAAAAAGTATTTATTTCCGCCTTGCAAATTAAAAATAAACTCTATCTTATGATAAAGAATGTTGCCGTCTAAATATTTCCAATTACATAACTCCTCATAAATATAAGTCTACTAGCTGTTGCCCCCGACTTCGTTCGCGTAGTAATGAAGATATAAAGTACTATGAAGTTTAATGATGTTTCATATTTCAACGACGCCCGCCTTTTATGGCAATGTTTGGCAACCTTGGGTTACATTATTGTAGTTTTAGTAAGGATCCTTATTTTTTTGCTGTAATTTATATAGCCTATATTGATCAGTAATAATGCAGCATTTCTGAAATCAGTTTTTGAGCCAATTCGTTCCAAACATACAAATCTTTCCTCTTTATAATATTAGTATAGACAAATATTTTCAATCAGATAACGAATAAAAAGCACGCGAAGGAATTTCACTGAATATAACTTTATACAATTAAAAAAACTAATTTAAAATATGTTTCGCGGCTTACCGACTTTATTATATCCATATTTGTTATTATTTTAATGCGAACTAGACGAGTGATAATTATTATGTAAAATAATCTGCTAATTATATAGAAAATATGCAAACTAATTTTGTAAAATCGTCAAATATTTAAAAGTTCATTGACCTTCTAACGTACGCACAAGCGACTCTAAACATTAATACAAAGTGCATAGGGAACTTCCATCTTTGAGTTGCTAAAGCATGATGTAAAGGAGCTATGTGTATGTCAATTGATTGTTGTGAAAATGAGTAGCACGGATCGTTTGAGAGCATAGTGAGGGGCGGCGGGGGGTATGCGGGGGGTGTGGGGGCGTGGCTTGTCGGCGCCGTATGAATAAGTCAACATCAATTTTGGACGGTCAATGCTACAATCAAGATAATCGCTCACGGGTTTTAGAATTTTTAAGAAACGAGCCATGGGATTTTTTCGGGAAATTCAGCATACCAGCGTAGACGCGCATCTGAATAATTATTCATATCACGTGCAATGACTAATTTACAATAATAGGTTGGCAAATAAATATTACAATTAATGTGTCATAAAATATAAAAACAATACCAAAAGCTATTGTTATAAAATAGCAAGAGAAAAAAAAGTAAGTGGGTTTACTAAGCACGCGTATTTTATTTATAATTTTAAAAAGAAGCAATATCCGTTCGTAGTAGATCAAAGCGCGTTGTGCAATTGTCGAGTGAGTGTCGAGCCGCACGTAGCAGTGCCGACAAGGGCCTGGGCGGAGGCCCATTATGGGAAAGTCGCGATCATTTACGACCATTCATGTGCGCTTGAATGAATTCGGCGGACTCGCGCGCGACCTGTATAAACTATTAGCACACGGTACCAACAGAAAAACTGTCATTACGACATTTACGTCAGCTGTAAATATAATCAGCAGATGACGGAGTGTAATGAACCCGTGTCGCGCCGCCACCCTTAAGGCCTACAAAGCGCCGTGTCCACAAACGACGCATAAATAATTAGGCAATAAGCAACACGCCAAGAAATCGGTAATTCGTATCGCGCGAAGATAGGCGAAGCGCAGAACGAGACGGTTACAGGCGCGCGCCGAGATGTAGCGTCAGGTGGTGTTTGCAGCACGCCGCTAATCCACATGATAACGCGCCACCTATCAACATTACATCGAAAGCATCCTTATCTTGAACACCTCGGCAATAAAGCGGCGCAATGCGACTACCGAACAATAAGAAAGTTATTTCCTCGACCCGACTGACGAAACTAGTCTCGCGAACGTATTACAACCCGCGTAGCAGCCAGGTGAATTTAAAATGACCTCTATGGGCCGGTGGCTTTGATGGCCTCGCTCTGCCAATGCGTTGACATTTTGTGAGTTAGCGACGCAAAATGACTATGTACTGGGTTGAGAACGATGCCAGCATGACTAACCAACGAGCATCATTAGTGAAAAACACTTTTAAATGTTCTAGGAATAATCCTAAACGTAATAAATCGATTAGGAGATTGAACCACAATAAGGCGATTTTTGTATAGCAACATCATTCACGATCATCAGACTGTCTCACTACCGTGAACTCATTCTCAGGAATGCAGAAATCTCGAAGACGTTTCTAAGACTATAACGTATGTAACAGCCGCACACAACAAATGAAGCAGTTTCGAAATAAAAGTACGTAGGTTCGAGTTCTTTCGTCAATGTAAAAGTGACTTACCAAGGCGTAGAAGTTTGTGTGGCAATCCTCGAGACTGGCACCGTTAGTTTGGTGATTTTGATGCGTCATGGTAGTCCAGGACACTTCATTTTAATATCACAACACTTCTATCGATCAAAATATGAACAAAAACCACTTAAAATCTTAAAATCATTCCCGACGTCTAACGTAGTTTTCACCTTTCAATGGCGACTGGAAAATGGCGGAGGAATAACAAGCCAAGCCGATTGTGCTGCCATTGTGGTGAAATACCGAACTAATTTTTTTTTTAAAATATACGCATTGGATGTAAACATTTAGAGACCAAAAATGTTTTGAAAATGATTATAAAACGTTATTATTTTTTTATTTATGAATAATAACACATAGTTACATTTTATCTTACTTCTTAGGCAATACAATACATTTATGTCGGAATATCTCATTATTTGTACATTTTTTATTAATTTAAAGTATTACAAAGTATCTTCTTGTGTTTTAAAAATTATATTATAACAATATTATTGTATATTAACGAATAAACTAAATAATATCAGTAAAATTCCTAGCTGAGAACGATACATCCCGCCATACCGAACAATCTAAAACTTAAAATACACTCCAATATATGCAAATAGTTTAGAGGAGCTCTTGATACAATTACATTTTGGACAGGTATTTAAACATAAAACGATGTATTTGGTATATATAAAATACTAGATATCTTTATTATTTATATTTTAATATTTAATAATATATTTTTTTCTATTTAAATTTTAAGTAACGTAAAAATTATTAAGAACAAGAACGTAACTTTTTTATTATTCTTCTGTCATTTCTTGGTAAGGTGGTCCTGTTTTTCATTGTTATTAATTGGACACAAATCCTAATATCTATTGAAATATTTACAGCAAATAGCTTATACACAGATAATTATATAAATATAAAAAGTGGAGCATGTTTAAAAACTTAGTGAGCCCGTTAAAACAAGGCGGGTTACAGGTTAGTTTTGTAACATCTATATATGTCTTCGTTTATATTTTTACGGAAAGTATCAATATATTAACATTATGGTGTACATCTTTTAGTTGTTAACAGTTCGTCATGCTAATAAAAGGGTGCCGAAAGTTGATAAAAAACTACAAGCCTGTGCAGAGTCTTTGTCAGCTCGTGGGTTAGTATATCTTAAAAATCACTATTTTCAAGTACATTTTCGTAAGTATTTAAATATAGATGAACGTTGCATAACCTGAAGCGTGAAAGTGGTGATACTATTCCGCGATAGCATCAGTTTAACTACCACTCTTTAATTTTAATTAAGTCTCAAAATTGCATAACAGAAGAGCATGGGTAGTGTACCCTGTCAATTTGGTTGGTCCACATTCCTCTCAAGCCAGCTTAGTGGGGGCGATTTGGAGCACAAGGACTTAACATCAGGCGGAGTGTGATCATATGTTAAGCTAGTATAAAAAAAACAGGCGACTGCTGTTTGTCGAGGCAGTATGGTCTCAAGCTGTTATTAAGTTGTTTGCTACCGAAGATTTAATAATTATAAGAGAAAAAATAAAAAATGACTAAAAGGGAAATGTAAATAAATTTATTTCATTACAGTTTTCTCCGACCAAACAAACCTTACGACCCACCAGCAGACATAGATGAAAAGGTTCTTAAAATATGTTCGGAGGTCGGCTTGAAGCAGGATTCTCCTATTGATGAACTTGAAAAGAAGTTTGTGGTACTAAACGCTTGTTTTAAGGAAACTGGACATTCTGTCCCTAATTCTTTGTTGCACACCATCGAAACAGTAGGTTTGTATGAAGAATTACCTATACATAGTACTTTTTGTCACACCAAGATTAACAGGAACACTGGATCTTCTATAATCAGTCAAATATTTTAAGCATGTCACTACAGATAGTTTATGATAATGGAAAGCAAGGCCCTCACTTTTGTTTAAATGATTGAAATATTAACACTCTTTTCATAACAGACACATATACAATTATTAAAAATTAATATTATTTACAGGTGACATAGTGGAATTCTACAACACGGCTGTGGATACTAGCACTCCTTTTGACAGTCTCAAGAAGATGGATTTACCAAAGAATTTATATGTACAGCAAGATTATGTTAGATTTCATCCAGGTGCATGATTATTAATTTTTTAATATTCATATTGGCTTGGCTTTAGTTGAGGACCCCAAAACTGTACAAATAACGAAAAGGTTAGGTTAGGTTAGAGTTAGCTCTATATTAGCCTATTATAGCTTGTCTTTTAAAAAAACAGCACAATTTAGAAAAAAAAGATTTTACTTTTTTACATTTAGTAATTCCTGCGATCCTCAACTAAAGCGTTACCTTGATATTTATATTAGAACCTATAATATATCATAGATTTCTATATATATTTTTAATATTTCCAGTTTTTCAGTATTAATTTTTTCACTATAATTATATACAATGTATAGCTCCTGAAGGCCCTCATCACATTGCTTATTATATGACAAGGCACGCTCACCTGGTGGGGTACTCAGACATATTCAGTTTCATGATATGGCCGTTGGTGCCTGTCACCTCTGTAGCTTACATGAATTTTGGCATATAAGCCTGTAAAACTTTGTAAAATAAGCTCTGAGTAGCCTATCCATCGTAACGGCGCTGTAAAATCCGTAACTTCATGAATGATTATAGGCCTATGAGTGTTCCTGAGTAGGAAATCCCATTTTCCCGTCCAAAGTTTGTGTCTGAATCATAAAAGAATCATATTTATCTATTATTGTTGTGCTTTCAGAAACTGATACTGTCTTCAACGGAGTATCCGCCTTCCCAAAGAGTTCTACAATTGTTTCTGGCTTGAAATATACAAAGAAATATCAAGGATATGAAGTTAAGAAAAAATGGTTTTAATAGAAGACGTTGTCTGTATTTGTAAATATTTTAGTTATTAATTAAATAAATTGAGTGTTTAGAATGGGTTGTGTCTTTTTTTACTCTTTGAACGCGGAGGAATGAACAATGAGATGGACTCAAGTCTACAAAAGTGCAAATCTGACACACAGCTGGCAAAATTGTTTAACTTGCGTAAATCTAGTGTAAAATTCCTCAAGTGTTAAATATAATTTAATTTTTGTTTGCGTTCCAAATTGATACCTAAATCCTATTAGACAAATTAAAAAGTCTGCACTTTTTCATCAGATAATAATTTTGTATTATGAAAAGTGAATTGGTTTGAAATATAACATTGTGTAACTTCACAATCGCTTACTTAATTCACTGGCTTTCTTTTAAGAGATTTTTTGTATAATAATCGACTTAAAATGTAGTGTAATTTTTGCGGCGTTTTTTACATGGTTTTATTTATTTTAAAAGGTAACGAAATATTATAATAATTTCCATTTGCTTTCACTCTCACACAAAAATACTATTCCAATTAACAAGAGTTGATGCCTTTGCTTCAATAAATTGAACTGTCAAAGTTGTCAAAAATAGTTGTGACGTTTGTTATTTGGGTTTGGTTATAAAGGCGAATTAAAATGAAGATATTATTGAATTTAACATTCGAATAACAATAATATGAACGAAAATGAACATCTTATTGGTACTTTGTTTTATATTCATTGGGATTTATTCCTGCGTTTCATGGTAAGTCAGTAATTTCGAATTAATTAGCACCTAAAATGGTTTTTTTGCACCAGTTTATATATAGATAATTTTCTCTGTTTTTAGGTTCGTGCCTGCGTTATTAGCATGGTTATTTAAAAGGAAATATCATATTAAATTGAAGATTGGTCGGATTTCTGTTCCAAAATTGATATTTAAAGACGTACACCTTTCTAAAGATGGATACTCGATTGTATGTGTTTAGAATTTAATGACTAATACATGCTAACGATTGCTATGTTTAGGTCGTAAATTAAACGCAGGATGGCTGTAGTTATAATTATAAATGACTTAAGAAACGTAGCTATTTGTTTTTCAACTCTTTTTGTCTTTTGTTTTAATCATAAAATAAATATTTCTCTAGTCAATTGGATAATAACAATTTGTTTTTGATCCTACCTACTTACCTAAGTTATCTACAAAGTTCCACCCTAATTTTTGACTTGTAAATTAAATGTTGCAGGAAATAGATGAAATATCTTTCAGGAGCAGCTTCTTTAATTCTGAAATAAATAAGCTTGTCTCGGTAATAATTCGAAATGTAAAAATTCATAATAATGTCGAAGAGAAAAGGAGTGTTGTCGTGGAAACAATACTTAAGCCGTTGCTGTCAAAACAGAATTCATCAGCTGCTAAAGGTGACGAAGAAGATGCTGTGAATTTTAATATGAATTTAAATAGAGATCTAAATGCTTTAGTTGAGAAGAAATTACTTGATTTTCGTGATAAGAAAATGCCTCAGAGTCTAATTGTGTTTGCTCAGGTAAATATAATCAGTGGCGGCCTTAGCCATTGCGAGGCCCCGGGCGGCAGGTCTTTGCGAGGCCCTTTGTCCTTCGTGAAAAGTATGTGTGCGAAAGTAGATCTGGTTGTTTGGTTTAAGTATTTGTCATATTTGACAAGAAGTGCTAAAGTTATACAAATAAATAAAATTTGAGTTTTAAAATATTTTACATTGACACTTTTAAAAAAGAAACTTTTAAACACGAGGCTCCTGTAAGAGCGAGGCCCCGGGCGATTGCCCCGTTCGCCACCCCCTAAGGCCGCCACTGAATATAATAATATAATATAAGTATTGATAATTTTTATAGGCTTGGCTTTAGTTGAGGACCCCAAAACTATATGAATAACGAAAAGGTTAGGTTAGGTTAGAGTTAGCTGTATATTAGTATAAATCGTTATAAACTTGCCTTTTTTAAAAAAAATTGGCACAATTTAGAAAAAAAAAATTTACATTTTCACATTTAGTAAATCCTGGGGTCCTCAACTAAAGCGCAACCTTTTTATAATTTATTTTCTATAATTTCAGTTTATGGGGATACATATAACAAATGCTTTCTTAATATTATATAAAAGTTCAACACTGCCCTGGGTTCTAGAACTGTCAGCTTTGGAGATCCATGCGGACGGTACAGCAGGAGGTCCGGCTAAAGTTCTTGTGTTTTCAGCTAATATAGTAGACTCTAGTGCTAGAATTATGCTTTCAAAGACTAAGGAAAGAATTGCTGAACTATCTTTTAGCTTATTAGTCGAGGGTACTGTCAAAGTTGATGGGCCTTTCAATGTAGAGGTGAGTGTCTATGGTAATATATTATGTTACCACACATAGACAACTGTCATCATGGAGATCTGAAAATGTTCTTATGAGTTTGGAAACCACTGGATTAGGAGTATTATGCATTGTATATCATATGACCACACTAATCCACTACAGATAGACATCTGTGTACAGCAATCGCCTCCACTATGCTGTCTCGAGGAAAGGAATGTGTTGAGATGTATTGACTTACGTATCAGCTAGGGTTGTAATTGAACTAAAAACTGACCTAATATGAAATAAATCTTTAGTTTTTTCTTTATTCTTACTACACATTATAATTTTAGAAAATGCATGTGTCTATAAGTGATCTGAATGTAAAATTGCAAGGCAGTTTTTATGACTTTTTAAAACAAAACAAAAGTAAGAAAAACACGGGAAGCATTATGTGTGAAGATGAGATCAGAACACTTGTACCACGATTATCACCCATTATACCAAAGGTTTGTTGTTATTATTTATTTATGGTGTGCGGAACAGATCACATTAGTATTTTAAAAAAAAGTGAATTATTTAACAAGGGAATTGTTAAGTTGCTTACCTGTCACTACAGACTGAGGTTTTTTACAGCTACCCACCACCTATACAGTGCCAAATACACACACTGCTTCACTTTACAAGAAGTATTTTAACACATTCACGCCGGCGCTTACCACCGGTGGCACGCATTCGATTGTGCTATTAGACGTTGAAAATTTAATATATTTTCATTAAAAACATTTATTTTTAATTACAATTATAATTAATAACATATCATAAACATAATGCGCACCACCGGTGGTACGTGTCGGCGTGAACGTGTTAAAATATTAATTTATGAGCGACCGTGGCCTAGTGGTTGAGTGTGCTGACTCGCGGTCGAGAGACCCCGTGTTCGAATCTCTCAAAAATTAAGCCGGTATCAATGTCACTTTGTTATATGTACTTTGGTCGCTCAATGCCTATAGTATAATAATATAGGCACACAAAGGGTGGTAGGCAGACTGATGATGGCATTAGCCCAGTATGGCGCCCCGGGGTAGTACCACTTTCAAGCGAAACACCCGTGAAGTGACCTAGTCGCGTTTCGGGATCAGCTTGGAAGTAGCCGGGATAACGAGAGGAGTGTGCCCTGTTAATTTGGACAGAGCACATTCGTCTCCTCAAGCCGGCATAGTGGGGTCTGGGGGTAACAGTTGTCTATGCTCATGGATCGCACTCTCATGGAGTGTGGTCATATGCTGGGCTATCAAAAAAAAAACAAAAACAAAACAAAAATAATAAATAAAAATAAATTGAAACCAGGAAATACAAAAATTAGGCCTAGCAATAGCAAAATAATTTAGCTATATAATATTATGTGTAAATATTATTATAATTTTAACATTCATATAATTGCTTCTGCAAGGTGAAAATACTTATGAAGATTTTAATAACATATATGTTTTTATTTTTCAGATATTTAGTTTAGCAGTTAATTCATCAGCAGTTAGTTGTGTGTTTAAAACAATTGACACTCAATTTAATTACTCATTGCAATCGTTGCAAGTAAGTGAAATTTTGTTGTTATTATAGTGATTCTCCTATTGGCCGGTAGATGGCGCGTGCCTTTATCTATACTTCTATGTCTATACTAATATATAAAGAGAAAACATTTGATTGTTTATTTGTATGTATTGAATAGGCTCCGTAACTATTGGACCGATTTGAAAACTTCTTTTATAATTAAAATCCTATATTATCCTCGATGAACATAGGCATGGGCGTAGCAAGGCTGGGGCAGGGTGGGGCGCCTAATCAAATCTAAAAAAATTACTGTTTTGGATAATTCGAATTATACATACAGATAAATATAGGGTGTGTGTGTAACCTTTTTGTACGAAAAAATTAACCGGGCTAAGACCACGGGTATTTGCTAGTTTTTTATATAATTATTCCTTGACAGATAAACTCTAGATTCAGTGCAGGCAACATGGCAGACTGCATAGACGATTGTGTGTGGCCACAACTGTATGTTGCATTTCAGACTGAAGAATTGAAACTGAATACGCCTGAAGAGTCTATTGTCTTCATTAATAAACTTAAATTGGATGCTAAGGTATTGTGTTTTGTTTTAATTAAGTAAATATTTTTTTTAATTCCCAAATGAATTAACAAATGCAAGGGACTACAATATTTCTATGCTTTTACTGTGGCAACTGCTCAATGGAATTGCCTCTTGTAATTCTTAAACCATAAGTAACCTATAATATTGTTATGATAATCGAGATGTGTCAGTACATAATTGATTATTGTATTCAATTGACCAGCGGTTTTGGCGAAGGAAAAAGCTTAATATAATTATAAAAAACTGATATATATGTATTTATGAATGATCATATTGCAATGTAATATTTATAAAAAACTGATTTATATATATTTAGATGTAACCATATAATCTAATATTGGTAGGTATTTTTGGAATATTTAGCATGTATTTTAGCCCTAGGGTTCCGCTGAACACACTTTGAGAATGGCTGTTTTAGACGAATTAATTATTTATTTTTATTTCAGTTAGAAAAAGGTGTATTAAACTTGTACATAATAATAAGTCTATTGAATATTATATACAACCACCAGGATGTCTATTTGTGGTATACGTACTTGGAACAAATGAATAGATCACGAGTAATACAAGCCACTCGTGGAGAGACGACAGGTAAGCATAGTGGAGGCATCTGTTACTGTATTTGTTGTCATTAGATTCCATTAAGAAATTAAAATATGATTTATTATTATATTATTTTATTCTCATATTAATATTACTGAGTTACTTAATTACGTTGAATTATGTTTCGTCTTTCTCTAATGAATTTTAAATAAGATACGAAAGAAAGAGACAACATGTTTTAATTAGTTCAATGTTCAGTAAACTATTTTTCTTGTAGCAACACCACCATGGCTTCAATATCTATCCAATCAGTGTGTAATACAAGGATGTGTTGAATTTAGGGCTGTCACTATCAGATGTAGACTTCTGAAAGATAACACACTTACGCTCGGTTGTGGAAGCCTTAAAATTAAATTGGATCAGTTGTTAGATACTAGAGGTGAGTTATATTCATTTGATATTTGTGTAAATTAATTTATGCAAAATTCTACAGATGGCGTTGAGGTTTAAGCAGCAGTATTTTTTTATTATGTTGCCTAAAGTTACCATTTATGTTACTACCAGAGGCGGCTCGTCCTAAAGAGCGCTGGTGCAGTGCACTCCCACGAAAATTACAGAAGTAATCTATATTTCTTCATAATACATACTATCCTTACATTACATTCATTCTATTCTACTATGCCTATACAATAGTATATTATATTACCTATATCTACGCCGCTGTAATATAAGTTCTGTAATTTTCGTGGGAGTGCACTGCACCAGCGCTCTTTAGGACGAGCCGCCTCTGGTTACTACCTACTTGTAAATTCAAAACGAGTGAAGTTTGGAATAAAAATATTCTGCCAGTGGGTTTCATAGAATCTACATCTCTTACATCATGTGTAGATTTTTATTGGAACGCTTTGAATGAATGCTTAATGCTTAATATCATATTTTTGACTTTAACTTTCAATTGAATCACTCTGTATATATGTAAAGAAACCATATTTGAAATTTGCCGCGCTTCCTCTGCGAAGTGTGTGTCGCAATTGTCTATTCTCGTTTTAACACGATGACATGTTAATGTAGGAATTTATAAAAGTTAAAGTTGTTAAATAATTACTCAAAATATCGCTTACCTAATTTTTGTTTCAGAAAATGTTTTAGTAGCAACAAATTCCATAAAATTTCTTGTATTTATAGTGAAAAATGGAATTCATATATATACATATATAAAAGCTGTGGCATCGTTTTCATATAGCTTATTATTTTCAGAAGAGTCATACACGTCTCGAATAGCTCACTTAGTAGTTGGCAGACGTCACTGGAGCACTGAAGTATTAGTGGACGGCGGTTGGGCTATTATCGATAACAGTGACGTCACTAGAGATAATAAGAGACAACACAGTTGGGGGACAACACTACTATTAGGCGTGGCCTTAGTTAAGTGGGGAACGCATGGGAACAGGGACTCTAAGGTAATTTATGTATTAAGGTGAGATGGAATTTTTAAGCTGGAGAGAGCTTATGGGCATACAAGTAATTATATCAAAGTGAAGATCAGTGGGCTTATCACGAGTTTTAGTCTGGCTTTCGAATCGAGTTCGCTTCAAGCGATTTGTATGGAAATTTGAGCAGCGCCACCGCGTGCGGATTTAGAACTACAATATTTTAGATACTTTTTGTTAATTTTTGTTTATTTGTTTGTGTGTGTCTAAATATAAATTATTACAGATAGAAGCCATGATGGATTGTCTAAGATTTGAGTGGAATAACAAAGTGTCATCCACACTAACTTCAGTGATTGACTGTTTAATTCAGTATAGAAGAACACCTGGAACCACTGAGCCGGTTGCAGTCGACAAACAATCCTATGTGACTGTCGACATAGCATTGTCACATATAAATATGTTTTTCATTATTAAAGAAAACATATGTTTAATGGCGAGAGTTGATGCTATATCATTGGACAGAAGTGCTAATAAAAGTTGGGCTGTTTTTAAGGGAATGAAATTTGTTGATATGGTGCCTTATAAAGGTATTTTTTTCTCTCTCTTATATCATTCGTAGATTCTTATTAGAAAATACAGTTATATATATTAATCAAATTTATTACTCGGGACCTTAGTTGTGAATGTTTACAAAATACATTCAAATTCATTTATTTGCCATAAATATGGTTAGTAACATAGGTCTTAAAATAATGTTAGTAGTATCACATATTTTACATAATGTACCTATATGGCATGCAAATAATTCTATATAATTAAATTTTACTATAATAGAAATGTCAACCTTAAATGCTAAATAATGTCGAATTTAATTTAAACTTATAAAATGTCACCCACAAATTCACTAATTGAATAGTAGGATTTGTTTATTAAAAATATGATGAGATTATTTTTAAATGTGTTTAAACTATCGATATCTCTTATAATCATATGTAAACAAAATCATCGCTTAATAATCATATGTAAACATTTAACGGAATTGGGCATGTCCAAGGTTGCCAGATGGCTAAACCAAAATCTTTTAACTTTAAACACCGTCAAAACACATTATCTTTGCTTTCACAAAACGGCAAAATCCGCCCCCAGGTCTCTCACATCTGCATTCTCAAATATTAAAATCCACAACTGCACATTCCCCAACTCTCCAGAAGATGCACCATTGGCGTGCTCATGCAGCACGATTAGTAGAGCAAACTCACAAAAATATCTGGGAGTCGTAATTGATGAGAGACTTACTTTCTGTGAACACGCCGAAGCGATATCAGCTAGGATTCGTAAATTAAGCTATATCCTAAAGCTGCTTAGAGAAGTAGCTGACCAGCAGTTGCTAAAGACTATATATAGAGCACTCTGTCAGTCAATCCTGTGCTATTGCATAGCGGCGTGGGGGGGTGCTTCGGCGTCTGTGCTAATCAATGTTGAAAGGGCCCAGAGGTCCCTCCTGAAGGTGATGCTGAGGAAACCCTTTAGATACCCAACCTCTTCTTTATTTGAGGAGGCTGGGGTTCTCAGTGTGCGTGGGCTGTTTATCTTTTCCACCACGATCATGACACATCGTACAACAATCGTATCGAGCAGCCAAGCCGAGCGACGGACTAAACGCGTCCCCCTCATAGACAGTATCAAGGTTAATTCGGCATTTGCTCGTCGGTTTAACAGTTTTCTTGGACCCTTTTTGTACAATAAAATAAATAATAAATTGGTAAAATTTCTGGACACCAGTAGTACCCCAACCAGATTGATAAAATCAAAGGTTGCCGGGATTCTTCTTGCCTGGAGCTATAGGGAAACAGAGAAGTTCATGAGACCCTGATGCCATACTACCCCCACAACCAAGTCAAACTTACAAAGACATTACAAAAAAAAATAAATAAATAAATAAATTCACAATTATTTTTAGTAATAATGTTTAAAATTAAAGGTTTTGTAATTGATGGGTCCCACGTGACAGGCAATGCCTAGTGTGGGACCATCGAAAACTATATATTAATT
>JAPWLS010001706.1:0-59391 GCA_028551675.1 Tineola bisselliella | reverse complement strand
TAACTCCAGTAACGCTTATAGCAAAATTGCTCCTTCAAGATCTTTGGCGTCTGAAAATTACCTGGGACGAATTTGTTCCGTATGATTTAGCGAGAATTTGGCATGAATTTGTTTCACGTGCGGTATCAACCAGTTCCGTAACTCTCCACCTTCTTATAGCAAAGTCTAAAGTAGCTCCATTGAAACCACTTACGGTGAATCGACTAGAACTGTGTGGCGCCACCTTGCTCTCGCGAGTACTTGCACACTTATTTACTTTGCTAAAGGATAAAATCAACATAACCGATCAAATCGCTTTTACTGATAGCAGTACCGTTCTGTCCTGGCTTAATACGGAACCGCACAAACTTAAAACATTTGTGGCACATCGCGTCGTCCAAGCTACGGATGCTGTTCCCGCATCGAAATGGAAGCATGTATCAACAGTCGAGAACCCTGCCGATTATTGCAGTCGCGGTCTGAGCTGTTCTGAGCTCGCTGCCTGCAAGCGTTACTGGCTCACCTGCGAATCGGCACGCTGGCCGATGAGCAGAGAACCGGAGCCACAGAATGTGCACGTTGAACTGAAGTCCTCATCGTTTGTCTCTCACAGTAACGAAGAGAAAGAAGAAAACTCAGTCCACACACTTCTCACTCGCTTTTCATCATTCACGCGAATGCAACGCACGATAGCAAATTGTATTAGGTTTATTCGAAATTGTAAGCAGACACCTGAAGCTCGTTCGTACGGTCCCTTAACAGTGACAGAAATATCTACAGCTCTTTGTAAAATAATTAAATCTACACAGGATAATTATTTCACTGATGAATTTAATTGTCTCAAATCAAATCGACCTTGCAATCGATCAATTCAAAAACTTTCTCCATTTATTGATCCGTCCAGTCTCTTGCGAGTGGGGGGACGATTAGCGGGGATAGAAAATATATTTCCGGGTAAAGACGGAAACGTCCGCGTAGTAACGATACGTGAGAAGGGCACTTTTACTAGACCTCCTAGGAAAGTCTGTCCACTTCCTATAGCTACATAGGATCTTCTTTTATTTATACTTAAACTTAGTTCTTAATTCATATTTTGTTTCTTAGCATTTAAGGATTTCTAGTTTAGTTTAATCATATTTAGTTAGTAGTAAGTTTAGTAGCTTCGGTATAATTTCATAGCGTCCATATGTTTATCCGAACACAAATTGTATTTTCTTGGCCTAGCTTTCAGGAAAAGGATTACCTTGTGAAATCCCTAGCTGATTTCAAGTGGGGGGAAATGTTATGGCTTGGTATCATCCCTTCCTTTTGATTCCTACCCTCTTCATTTCCTCTCATCATTAAAATATTCGCGGGCCCGCTACGTCATCCACCGAGCATGCGACGCTAGCGCCCTCTACTGACATGACTAGTGTCAGTCAGTCTGCCGTCCACCGCCGACGCGTATTGTCGCCCTTGCTTGTGGCAACGTGATGAACTGGTCTGCCGTCCACCGCCGACGCGTATTGTCGCCCTTGCTTGTGGCAACGTGATGAACTGGTCTGCCGTCCACATGAACTGGTCTGCCGTCCACCGCCGACGCGTATTGTCGCCCTTGCTTGTGACAACGTGATAAAAAACCCTGTGTTGAACTGGATTGCCGGCCACGCGAATGTGAGTACACCCGTCTTTCCTATACTTTGTCCTTGTGTTTCTCCAAGCTTGATTTGGCAGGAGAATAACTGACGTAGATGCACCAATAAGCACAGAATAGAATATTTACCAACAAGCTGGACTAAAACCCGGACGGAAAAGCCTCTAAATGTAAGCTGTATTAAGCCCCAATTGTTTTCAACGGGGAATCTCTGTGTCCAGCAATGGATATTTTGTGGCTGAGATGATGATGAGATACTTCAGGTAAGATGATAGTAATAATTCGCACAACTAACACCCGTGATGACTTAATCAGGTATTGGTATTTTAACTAGATAACTTAAATATATTACATAAATATACCAGTTTCCGAATTACAATGTCTGCTAGTATAGTGCTAGTGTTCGCTCAGGCATCATACTGTAGCAAGTAGCTCAACATAAGTAAATGTTATTTTCTTTCAAAGCAGCCCTCAGTTGGATTCTTTCGAGGCCATTCTAAAATGTAGGTTAATCACTTTCTCGATGACTGGCCACGAATATTCGATTTTATTTTGTTCAAATCAATCGATATTTGCGTGAATTCTTTGTTTCTTTATCGTTGGTCTCATTAATGGCTTTCCATTAAAACTTAAATAATGTTTTGTTTATGAAAACATAAATGAAATCAAGAAACAAAATAGTAAATGTATTAATATACCGGGTGAGTAAAAAAAAGGAAAAAAGAAAAAAAATTGTATACATGGTGATCTGAAATTTGATCTCGAACTCATTATTAACCAAGGTCATTCTACTAAGGCTATTCTGCAGATATTATTATTATGACAACTCGATGTTGAGTATTCGGGTAACAGTCCCACAAGAAATTACAAAATTGTAATTTACAAGTACCTAAATACTCATATTGTAAAATTATTATATCAAAAAATATATTTTCACAAAATCATGTTGTGATCTTTTAAAAATTCCAAATGAACTCAAAATATACATTTTATTTTGTATCTCAATTTTAGGATACGACAAAAGAAACTAAACGGACTTACTTATAATTAGATTTTTTTTTGATAAAAATTAATTAAAATAATGTACATAGCTGACGTTAGGCTACTGGAAGAAAGAAAATATTATAAATAAAATTTTAATTTCGCTCTTTAGAAATGCCAAGGATTTTATCCTGCGGCGTAACAGAGAAATCTAATTAAACTGTATATACTTATACATATGTATAAGCTTACATGGAATTTTCCATTCATATACATATATATTTAATATAGATATAATATATTTAAGAATTAAAGGAATAATATAAAAGCGCTTAATTAGATAATGCAAATAGGTACATCAATAAAAGTATTCGAAAATTATCAATCAATAAACACATAAATAAAACTAATTTAAACTTTATATTACTTAATAATATCAACACAAAAACAGGTTCGAAATAAATACCTACTATTTAATGTCATATTTATAATGAATACTAGATAAATATTTATTTGAGATCGAACCCGCAGCCTGTAGATCGACAAACTAACCACTGCAAAAACATTCTTTATTTTATTATTATTACTTTTGGTTTAATTATCCAGGGTGTACCATAAGAAACCTAATATAGACAATGTCGCTTACAGCAAGCGTTGTTAAGAAACCATATTCGGTCTTTGTCACGTTATCTAATACCAACAATCAATCAGTAAGGATTTCTTCAGTAAACAATTCACGAAACTCGCCACATGATTGATTATGTGACTGCACAAAACACGACTTTAAGTAGGTCACGGTTCACGATATACATCTTAGACCTCATATTATCCATTAGAAACAAATAGTCATTATTGAGTAATAAGTTAAATATAATAGAATAGACAGTTGAATAAAAGTTTTATCTTTACGTAAATATTATTGATATTTTGTATCTAATCTGGTTCATGGCCAACATGACTTCTTTAATATATTTATCTCTATGACTAAATATTATTTTAATATTTAGAATAATAGAATAATCTTGAATAAATACTCACGTAGCGGCAAAAATGAATTGAATTTTAGTATTTGTAAAACGTTTCAGATAACTCAGTTGGGTTTTCAGCCAAGTGCAAAAGTTTAATTTCAATTCTTCCTTTTATTTCCCCTCTGGTTATAATTTAATGTGGATGGGAGAAATCCATAAAATATAATGGGAGAATTCCTGTGCCATGAGCCTTTTAAGATTCTCTAATAATATTTCATCGTTTAATATTACCGCCAGCTTTACCATTCCTTTTATAACTGAATCACTCCTAGTTATTGCTTTTCAAGATTAGTGATGTGACACACGATTTTACTCGAGTGAAAAAGTAATCGATATTTCGGTCAAAAAGTGGTCATCACTCACTAAAAGAGTCATTTATGTTGAAAATTTTCTAAACATAAGTATTTAGATGAAACGATATTACTTGAATCCCACCACCAGCCTTTTTATCATGTCTCATGAAAACGTTATTTTAGATATCGATAGGACTATATGTTTGCCAATTTAATTGCGCAATATATCGTTATTAATTGTATAGATTCAAATAATTAATCACTTTATGTCTATATGGGATAATGATCAATAATGTTCTACTGGAAATTCAATGATGGCAATTAATCAGTTAGTTAATTTTATTGAAACTTTTATAAAGAACAAGTTATATGTTATTAACAAAAATAATTTTATCAAAAGTGCTTTCAAATAGAGCACTCCCATTTCTAAAATAAAACAAATGAACGCAGAACCGTAACCGATTAATGTTCGAATTTTTGAAATGACGATCGCGCGAACACGATAGGCTATTTTATATTTAAAATTCTCTGTCAAAGATTATTAATTATTTTAAAAGTAGTGCAGTGAAAGAATAAAAGAAAGTATTTTGGTCAAAAACTTATTTGAAATATACACGACCGTGAGATTACATTCACGAGCCATTGCCGAGGCCATTGTAGAATCTAACGATGAGCAAGCGCATGCCTGTAGTGGCTATGCTAATATTTTCATTCATTTCACCCATCTCTAGATTTTGACTGATTACTGAATGAATTTAATCCAGATGTAAAATTGGATATAAGTAGTAGAATTCGAAATTATTGAATTTTGATGTTATTGTAAAATTAAACGTGCTTTTAGATTGTTATATCGTACCCCTCGTGTAGGTAAGGTACCTTATTCTTAACGTTTTAAAAACCAATTTTTGTTTATTTGCTATTGTTATTAGGCTATGAACGCTGAGAAAATTGAGGAAATAACGGAATACGATAATAAGTATGTACCTGTAATATTAGAAGTTATCAAAATTACATAGGTATCAAGCAAGATATAGTATTTGTAGGTTTAAAAACGCATTTTTTAAAGGAAATGTATATCGCTTTAAAATCAAAATTCAAACGAACACAAGAATAGAATCCTGCATCGACCTCTTTCATTACTGCCACATTGTCGAATTACATTGTTATCGGACGTTGATTGAAATGTTACCGTGGGTTTTACAGCTAAAACTCTGTTATACTCGTATATGTAAGTTATGATTGCAGGGTAGTTATGTAAACGTCTTTTATGAATTGTATAATGGTACATGACTGCCCCATTGTCTGGCAGTCGTTAGCTAGCTCGATAAATGATCATACTCAAGGACTTTTATTTCCAAAACTACGACATACACATAAAACTCATTATACATTTTTAGTATAGTAGTAGTAAGTTTAGTAACATTGTTTAGTTCACTTATGTTATTTTACTAGTATTATAATTGAGAGTTTACCTTTCTGCCTATCTCTTTAGAAATATATAATATTAGTTGTTGTAATAATTTATTATTTACTCTTGTGTTTGATGTAAGAAGCCGAGTATGAACGGAGTTATAATATTTTGTTTGAATAGGTTAGTTATAAATTACTTAGGCATGTTTACTTAGGAAAGAAAGCTTTTCTTACGCATACTTAAGTATGTCTTTACGGTGAATGGTTTTATCGATTTTTCCTTCATCTTACTCAAGTCGTGTTCTTATTTTAAGGAATATTAAAAAGCGTTATTAGTTGGAGCTGATCGAGATGTGAGCGCGGCATAGTGGAGTCCTCCTTCTTTGCATTGCTTCCATCCTTGATATTGTTCTGTAGTTAACAAAGATAACTGCTATCTTTGTTTATTGACAGCACTCGTGCTTAACTTCTTAAGCTAAATAGTTTACGTTTAACGTAAAACGTTTACGTATTATAGTTTGTTTAGAATTAATTTCATATGAAAAAACTCCATTACATTAATTTTAATTTTATAACTACCGTTGGAATTTCAACTAACTTAACTAGCACTATGCACTATGATAATAATCTAGATTATTCCAGATCATAAATATGTTGTCCAACTTAGGCTACGTTCACACGTCGACCATTGAAACCTTTTAATTGAGTAAATAAATTTAAAAAATAACTTATAATTTTAGTTCAAGTATAATTTAACATATAATTCAAAACTGTAACAAAAGTACAAAACATCATTTACAAAGCAACATTGTTCCAAGACCTTTTTATTGTTATGTTGTTTTAATGTTACTTTCAACTTGTTAAAGAATTTGTGGTACGAAGTTGTCTTTTTGATATAAGCCTTACACCATCTAAATACACAGTCAATTTATCTGAAACATAAAAGATTTGAGTAAAGTAGAGTTCATGTAATCACGGCATTAGAGTACGTAGGGTTAAAACCTAAGTATTGCGTGTTAGCAGGAGCGTGCCGTCAGCCATATAGACTAGTTAGGTACTTATCAATATAAACATAAATTTAAGGTGCTGTTTGAACTCATTATGAAATGTACTGTTACTGTTTTATTGTTTGTAAAATTATAAATTCTATTGGCATGTTTTTTCTTTAAAGGCTTTCTTTTTTTTATAAAATTAACTTTAATATATTTTTATAACATAAAAATTGTTTCTCATAATATTTTAAAGCACCTACAGTAATACCCCGCTTTACGCGACCCCGTTATTCGCGGTTTCACTCTTCAATATTCGCGCTCAATTGCACCGCATTACGCGAAAGAGTGCGTATAAACACGTATAAAATGTAGTCATCAACTTTTCTATGGTTGCGGGAATTTCAGTTAACGCGATTTTTACCGGAACGTATCCCTCGCGTAGAGCGGGGCATTACTGTATATGAGATTCCTTAAATAGCTAAGTGAAATTGAAGTTACTGGCCCTAACCTTACAAACTTAAACTACGACTTTAACTTAAAGCGTGCTTATTTTTCTTTCATCCATCAAACAAAGTTAAGCATGCTTCAAATCTGAATAAGTCTAAAATATATCTATGTGCGTAAAGTAATGCTGCCAAATGAATAGCGACAAATAATAATTTATTAAAAACAGTTCTACAGATACATATACTTACAAGTGAAATTCTAAAAAGTCTACATTTTTAGATACATAGTTAGATTTTTTAAATAATTTTTCTGAAACTCAGTGCACCTCAATTGTTAAGAAAAAAGAAACGTTTCATTTGAAGGACAAAAACTTTGTAAACAGGTGGAATCTAAGACCTAAATGATATTAAACCTGAAGTCGTCTCTTGTAAATTTGCTTGGGTATAATGTTTCATGATATTGAATATCAGGCAAAGCTGTCATAACTAAAATGTATGGGATGGTCGACCTTAACACGGCCAATAGTATTTTTATAAGTAACCGTTGGTTCACCACGCCACCGATAGGTTCGCTTTTAATACACTGTCGTTTTTCAAATGTAAAATCTAGGAGATTAGATACAATTACCCTAAAGAGAATAATTTGTTCTTTAAAATGTTGTATCGTGTAAACATAGCTTTTACTCTTCCCTAAGCTCTCTAAAAACCTTTTAGGCACTGCACCAAACCACACAACCTGCGGTACACGTGTTCCACTTTAATTGACTTGTAAACTGTTAACGAGGGATAGGGTTTTCCAAACGTTTCATTATGGCTTCCCTGCCTTTTATATTGTTGATTAAAGTTTTTAGGTTCCTTTTTATTTTTATATTATTCAAGTGTTTAAAGAACTATAATACATTTAATTATATTTGTTTTTATAAGAACCTGCAATATGTACATATATTAAAAATTGTATGTGTTCATGATGATGCTCCAAGAAATATATAAAATACTATACCTATAGCATACAATTATTTTTTATTGGTGGTTAGGAATCACTCTGCTGGTTAGTCTTTTATCAAAAGTTTAATAACGGCAAATGATTCTTCAAATGGAAAAACGCAAACTGCAAAAAGCGCGCTTCAAAAATCTTCCGCGCCAATTTAAATGCACCTTTCGTTGGAAAATGTATAGAAATATGTATATTGTTGATGAATGCATCAAGAACAGAATATTCAATTGTGCAATGTCAATTTTCCCCCTCCACTTTGATGAACAAATAGTGCGTGGTTATAGCCCGGGGCATCAGAGGGCGGACAGCCAGTTCGTCAGTATAAAAAAACCTGTCGATCAAATACATATATTTTGCTGTTTTTGGCTTTGTATAGTAAAGTATAATTTTCTTTTGTTTCGTGTATTTACTTTATATATTTTGCTTTTGAGGTCTGCGATTATTCACAAACATAATGGAACAGTTTTAAAAGACGTTACTACAAAAGCTAATAAAAGTTAGAACAGATTTACTTTTGGTTCAAAGGACCGCATCAATAACTTTTATTTTAAGCAAGTAAATTGTAAGACTTATATTTTAAATTGATATTATATTAACTTTTACGCAGAGTTTTCTAATTGAAATGAAATGAAATGAAATGAAATGAAATGAAAATCGTTTATTAGCATAGGCACTAAAGGCGTGCACTTGCTCATCGTTAGACTCTATCGTGACTTCGGGAAGGCGTATGGCGAGAAGAATATCACAAGAAACTCGTCAATCATAGCCTGTACATAAAGTAATAATAATAAAAAAAAAACTGAATTTTAATTCAGAAAAAAAATAATTGTTAGGTAAATTTGCTGTTAATTATAAGTTGTTGAAGAAATATGGTGCAGAAATAATTCCAAAGTGTTGGCATGGAAACCCGAAGTTGTTCCTGAAGGCCATATCGTTGTCGTTCCCACTTGTATTGAACCAAATAACATTTGAATATATTTCCATTCAATAAAATACATTATCGGTTTTATAAAAGATTTTTTGGATGTCCCAAGAGTGCTTATGTAAAGCTTGTGGATTTCTTCTTCTAAATAAAGTCTTTATTTTTAGCCACAATTCAAATTACCATTTTGTTTCACTTCGCTCTCATTTATGTTGATTTAGGAATTAATGAACACGAAAACTGGTGTTGCTGTCAACGTAAATGAAAGACTAATTATTAAAGGCTATTTTCGCAAACGATCAAATGTCCCCTAGTAATACTATTGACATCTCACTTTTAAGATTTATTGAAAACATAAATGTCTTATAAATCTCTTAAATAAATTTTAAGAGTTCGTATTAATAATGGAAATAAATAATAATAATTCGTTATAAACATTTAATTAATAATTTTTAACCGTAATTTTCAGATTCACTGATGAATGAACCTACTATTTAATCCTCTCGCTCTGACTTACCTTAAAATTAGTTTCCTATTTCCATCCTCAGTACTCCTTCATATTCTTCTACTCGTTAAAATATTCTGTATAATTTATCAGCAAGCAAATCATAATTGTTGTAGCTATAGAAAGTACTATTTTTAACGTTTATTTTCATTGCAATTTCAACGTATAATATCCCTCTGAATTCGTATGTTTGTATAATACCACGTCAATAGAGGGTTCGTTTCAAAATTGGAATGGATTATATTCTGAACAAAACTACGTGTGCTTACCAAATTTGGGTTAGTTTTTTTATCTCTCAATTTGACGATCGCAATAAACTATATAGGTTAGTGTATTTAAATGCAAACTGATCACTGCTACTAGCTTTTCAACAATAAAATATATCACGAATATTTTTATACCTAACATTTATAAAAAAAAGTATTTTTAGAAATGTATTATTAAATGTTACTTGATATAACAGTGAAGCTAAGTTGTAATATATCGATGTTAACTTCCTTCATGATCGTTTCAATAAGTTACTTGAGTTTCGTGACTTCAGGACGCGCGACTTGATGATGTTCACGCACGCACCCAACGTGTCAGGAATAACAACTTGACATTTATGTATGTGTCAGACAAATGGAATTTACCACATTTAATAACAAATATTATGTTAATAAAAGTTACGTAATATTTTATTAACTGTAAGTATCTAATAATAATAAAACTTACATATATTCATAAAAATTAAGAAATTTTCCTTTTTATAAAACGATAGTGAAAAAACTACTGGAGATCGCAACGCAATACAGTGGCCCAATTACGAATGGTACTCCAGTGGATTTGTCGTTTTTCCTTCATTTGTTTTCTTGAATTCGTGATTCTAAAGACTAACGGGTTCGATATTTCATGCGAGCACTCGAAGCAAATCTATTCCGAAAGGCAGAGTAAATCCGTGATTGGGCAATATGGCTACAGGGCGCGACCGTAAAACAATTGACAGTTTAGTGATGTGCCGCTAGTATTCGAATTCCTTATTGATTTTGTATTTTAAACCTATCCTAATAATATTAAATTAAATTTTAAAAATATTCAAAGCGAAATAAATTAAAAAATAATAAGCACGCTGGTAGAAATATTGTTTCAGTATTTTATACTGTTAGTTTATAATTAAAGACAGTAAAAAGGTATGATTAAAATGATACGTATTATTTAATTCGCATTTAAATGAATGTTCATTAAAATAAACTGTAGCAGTATTATGTAAAACGATATATGTACTAAGTACGATATGTACCTATAAGTTAGATATATTCTTCAAGCAGGTTACACGCCCCCATCTTAAACTTTGTTAAAGTTATAGCATGTACAGTTATAGCTGCCAGTTCTATCTTTATTTCAAGTCATCATGTAAAGAAAAGATTGCTATATATGAACATGACGTTTATACAAATAAAGCTATGAAAACTATTTGCAAAATAAAATATTTTATTCAAAACATGTGTTGCAAGAAAATAGAATAAAGCGCAGTCGTGGGGGTAATTTGTACCAAATATTTATGCAGTTGTTATCGAGTGGTGGGAGGTTTATTTGGTTTGCTTCTAGGAATTCGATTCTTGAATTTAAATCGTTAAGAAAAGATATTCGGAATATTATCTTGTATTGAAAATTTTATACATTATTTTAATTGATAAATTAGAAATTTCTTTTTAACACTTACAATTAAGTAATGAGATATATTTTTTTATTTTATAATTTTACATTATAAACAAAGAACAAAATGTAATGTTAAGAAAAAAAAGCTACATCTAGCTCTATGATATACAAAAACGCATGTAAAGGAATATATTTATAATTACTACTTTCTGTTCCTAAAGTGTTCAAGAATTTGACAAAACTCATCTGCTTGAAACTAGAATACGATTCAAGAAAACTTTGTAAATATTCTCGAAAACTACCTGTTATTGAAATGTTCTGAATTTTTACTATTATCTACATACATTATATTTTCTTACGCAATACTTCTGCAGCTACAGCGGTATTATTATATATTTACATAGAGGTTGAATTAAATAATTTAAAATAAATTGTCAACGATAAAATGCTTAAGTTATAGTAAGTAAAAGATAAAATTGTCCACGTGTACTAATGTAACTTTATTATATGTATGTATGTATTGAAATCTCTCAGCTTTTGCATTTTGATTCATAGAAATAGCTTAGTATAAATAGGTAGAAAAAGTCGTTCATTTTTTATGTTTTCAAGAGCGAACAACCTCATATATTAGGGCGTGCCTTGTGTTACAGGAGGCTTAGGTAAATCTCTATGTCGAAGGATATTGATGCCCAGAAACTGTATCCCCTTTGCAGATTGTAGCGAGTCGCGTGGGAAGCCATAATTTGAGTCCAATTTAATTTATAGTAAGTCTGTAGTCACCGTCCTTGATCGTCCGTGGCCTTTCTTTTCAGGTCACCAATTTCATTTAAAAGAAACTGCGTTGCAAGAAGAGCAAAGAGGGCAATGAAATGAAATAATTGCTAAAAGCTGTTTTGATTAGTTTTTAAGAGTTTTTATTAATATTTTTAGTAGTACAGCACGTGACCGCATGTTTGTACTATATAATGTTGAAATTGCGGTCAAAGGGTCAAATGACTAACTATAACTTTCCTCGATGTGTAAAAAAGAGCCACAAATCCCATTCGTATTCATATTGAAATTCTTAAAATGACTTCATATCGATTTTCAGAGTGAACATACTAAATCGATTTAGTTAGCCTTTGAGAGCGCAAAAAGGCATCCAAAGGTTTACCGCTTGCAGTGAAGTCTAAACCTAATTTATTCACCGCCGATGTCCGCCCGTTCGCATCTACTGCATTCGGTGAATAAATTGCTTGAGGAAATAACTAGTTTTTATTCAAAATTTTACACTTCGGTTTGTAAACGTATCCTTTTCCGCATTTACATAAGACACTATTTAACGCATATGGAGTGCGACTGATTTCTGGAACACATGCCATAGTGCTTGCATTTGGGGGAACTTTTACTATAATATATATTGGCATTGTACATAGAAATAATACTAAACAGGCATGCCTATACCCCGAGAGTTTTCGCACGATATCAGCCGACGAATTGTATTAGTCATCGTCCCGTAACTACTATATGAATGAAAATGGAACATTTAAAATTTTCAAGTATGTGGCTACGATATTAGTCTACTCACGACGTTTTAAACTTTAAATTATTAATAATATTAAAACTGGAGCTCCTTTTACCTGCTTCTCTTTTTTACCATAGAGACAGGTTTTATTCTTATTACATCCTATAAATATCAAGTAGTTAACCTGCCGTTAGTGAAGCTCACAGGGGGTTAGGGAATATGTCGTGTGAGATAATTCGTGCTTACCGACAATAAATGGATAATAGAGCAGCAGTAATTTCTAGCGTCTACTGGGAATTACAGCTCGGAGGCAATTATGCTCCAAGTTCATTCATTTACCCTGGAATTGAATTGTGATAATAGTCCTGAAAAGTAAGAGTGGTAGGCAGGCTGATGATTATGAACCTGGTCTGCTGTACCGTGTTAGTGCTATCGCTTTTAATTGTAACTGCCGAGAAGCTAACAAGAGTAATAGCACGTACAATAGTTTCACACGCTAAAATACTTACAGTATCAAAACAAACACAAGATTATTTATCATCATCATATCAGCTATTGAACGCCAGTGTTATCTATTTATAGCGGCTTGCATCCAACGATTTCCCACCGGATGTTATCGGTCCATCTTGTTGGTGGACGTCCTATGCTGCGTCAGCTGATGCGTGGCTTCCACTCGAGAACCTTTCTGTCCCATCGGCTGTCGGCTCTACAGGCTACGTGTCCTGCCCAAGATTCTTTATAATTACAATAAATAAATATTTATATAAAGTCCGGGTCCCTAACCACAGCACCACAAAATAATAAACTTTAATTAATTTATAATAAAAAAAGTTAATAAAAAAGATTCCTTTTAGAACATATTACAAACAATAAAGTCGGAATTTATAATTTGTATTCCTTGGGCGAGGTATGCTTTTATTAAATCGCTTTGTAGTAGACGGCATCATAAAGTGAAAACAATTTGTGCATATTTGTTCCAACCAATACTTACTTTCAGCTCGATGTTTGTACTTATTCTAACTCGAGACCTTCTCAATTATAGCAAGATTTTTGTCCCATTTCATTGTGACCCAAAAATTTTTGTTGCAATTGAAGGAATACTAGCAGTGGCATCTAAGATACAACTGACCATCGCGTTTACTTCTATTATGTGTTACTATGTTATTCTTTTATTATTATTCTATACTATTATGTAAAACCAATGCATTGTAACTAGAAAAATATTGTTTATACTATATGTATATTGTATAGTATTTAATTTTATTTATAGTTTCTTGCAGTTGTATATTTTCTTGTTGGTATTTGGAATATATTTACGTATAAAGCATGTTTATAGAACTTGAATAAGCTATATAATTTTAAGCTATATAACTCAAGATATAGTGCGTTGGATATCTGCTGTTATTACATGTAATCTTTAAAATAAATGCATTTGTTTTTACGTGCTATATTATATATTGTTTATTTACTTTAAAATTAAGAAAATAAGATGCAACACAAAAATGCTAACTACACTTTAAGTGTATACCTAATCTAAAATATAATAATAATAATAAATCAATTGCTTTCTTAATTATTATATTATAATTACCTGTACTTCTCTAAGTGAGTAGGTTGTGTAAATATAACATTATTATTTTGATTAAAGAATTGGGACAAATAATTTTGTAACAAAATGATTCTTATCCGACAAAGGCTGTGGGGTTCAGTTAGATTTATTACCTGCCAGTAATTAAAACTTGGGGGAAACTCGTCAAATTGCAGTAAAGTGTGAGTTGTAAGGTAAAGTGGCTGTGTGAGTGCGTTGATGGGGGCATAAGTGCCAGTCACTGCTATACTACGTACACCCCTTAACTTAAACGTTACAAAGTACGTTTTGTTACCTAACAGACTTAGTTAAAAAGTAATTTATTTTTATACCATTTGTCAAATTGGATTGACATCTATTTTTTATTATATTAGTCTGACTGACAGCATTCCGTCAGACTTTAAGCTATAGGGTGGGCTTAACACACTTCCACTACTCACCCATAGATGACGCTCTTTAAAATGTAACACACAGATCCTACACTACGATAAGAGTTATCTTGTATTACATACTCGTCGTAATTTTACATCAAGTTTGCTATACCAGTTACAACCAGGTATTTTCGCAAAAAAAACCTCAAGATTGTTTGTGAACTCTAAACACACGTGCACTTACGTAAAATATTTGCTTCAAGTATATTTTAAATAGATTAATATGTCGCAAGTCCTTTAACATGTCCGGTTGTTAATGACAAAATTCACGTCAAAGCGAATTATTACGCCATAATTATACAAGCATATTATTGAGAGGGTCGAATTTGCATGTCATGTTTTATACATCGACAAGTCGAGTAAGCAAATTATGAGACACTATTCAAATTTAAACTTATAAATAAATAATCAGCATTTAAGCATGTCAAAGGTTGACTAGTTTTAACTAATTTAAAATACTATACGTTATCGTATTGCTGCTATAATAGTCGCGCCTTTTAATATATGTAGCATTTTAGTAAACATAAACAAAAGAAGCGAATTAAAAAACTTCTCACGACTTACTATTGCTTTTATTTGATTAATTTAATTCGTCGTTTCTAAAGTTTTACAGCTAACGAAGTAGTGTCAACAATAGTAAGCTGGATAAAGTTTTTTTAATTACTTAAATTATGTTGCTAGTTTGTCGTTCCATGGCATCATCACTTTACAAGTGAAGTCGCGCTTCGAGATTAACTTAAAAGTAGTAATGTACAGCATGAATGATTACCTGTCAATTTAGACGGTGCATAACTTGTTAGTATGCATATGCTGTAATGAAATATAAATAATACTTATGTATAATAGGGAGTATATACATAGTAACAACAAAGTTAACGGTATTGTGCCGGGTGATTCAGTTGGAGTCGAAAATGTGTTATTAAGTATTATAATATTAATGGACTCAAATAGCATAATTAATATTCAGCTGTTTCGAATTTACAAGAATTAAAAGGTCTGGTGTGTTAACGTAAACTATTCATTTCAGCTCAAGCGTTCAACTGAATCTCCCGGTATAAATATATAAATAAGATGCACGCCCGTTTAATCAAGCCGGTAAAGCAACCACTTCTCTGTGGTAACAGACTTCCCTCAAGGATCGCACTGGTGTTTACCATTAGACAAAGTTAAGACACGTGTTTAATATTTAAAAAATCAAATTACAGAGGTACGCAATTAACGACAATATTACGTGTTTAGGAGTTATAATTGACTTTAATTTCTTCTATCCAAATGGGTTTACTGAATAAAGCATATTTGTCAGACGAGTTATCAAATAATAATGAAATTATGTCTTATTAGATTTGCTAATTATAACCAGAATAGAAATTCTTTCGGTTTAAAATTTTCTCATTGCCTTCATGTTGATGTGGGTCTTGTTTAAATTATAATTTTGTGAGGGGTCTACCCGAATCAATGTTTTGTTTATATTTTCAAATAAAGTAAATAAATGTATTTTTTTCTACAGTGACTTAAACATGTTAAAGGAGATGCTATAAACAATATTGTTACATTTACATTATTAGCCCAGCAGCGTATTAGCAGTTTGACGCTTGTTTTTGTATTTTTTTGCAACTTTCTAATTAATTATCACAAATAATCACGTGTACAAGCTAATTTTGATTATGTTTTTTGTACTCTAAAGAAATATGAAATTATATTGTCATTATGAATATTATATTCTTCAAAGAAAGGAATAAAGTGATGCAATTATTGTGTACAATGTTCTAGTTGAAAATCCTTTGTAAAGTTGTCAAGCGCAGGACTTTCACAAAACTAATTATAATGAATACGACGAGAATGTAAGCTATTCTTTGACAACTCACTCTGAGGAGCTTAAATGCAAAACTGTTAATTAAACAAATTATTTTAACACTGAAACTGTAATTTTTATAATGATTATATGTCTTTTATACAAATTTATACACATATTTTATACAATGAGCTGACGTTTGTCTAAATAATAAAGGAGGAATCTTTAGAAATATTCACAAGCACCGGGATTCTATTTTATTTTTATGCGAACCCCTATAAAGCGACGTGGAAAGTTCTCATTTTGACAGTTAAATTTGGGTAAATAAATATGTAAAAATTACGGTTTTGCTATCCAAATTAAATATTTAAATGTTAACATGAGTAACAGCTACGCAGCGGCTAAAGCAATGTTAAAGAAATCGAAAACTACTGATAGATTTTTCACAATACATTCTGCAAAGATAGTTACGAGTATGTATGTAAATAGGTAAGACTCTTTGTCAACGAGTTGATCAGCCCATAGTACTTTTATCAATAGGAATGAGGTCATATATTGTGCTAGTCTAAGAAGCATCGTTTTAGTGTTACAGTGCGGCACAGGTCGTCGTCCTGTAAAGGTCAAAATATATGCTTCTAAACAAAACTAGAAGCGAGTTTGTAATGATAATGCTCGTATTTACGTGTAGCTAGACATATGAAAGTTTACGCGCCCATATTTTTGCACGAGGTAAAAATGTCCTTTTCACGCGTAACGCACGTAATTCATTATTTTACTATGTAGTAAATTTTCGAACGGGATGAGGGAAATTGAATTTTATAGGTTCATTATTTAATACGTTTAGTATGTTTTCATTGGATTATTGCAAATTTATTTTTCATGTTACTAAATTAAATGATAGTTTGCAAAGCGAAAGTAACTGTTATCACAGACAAATGTTTGTTGTATTATACATCAGTCACCCGCACTGTGCCGGCTTGTAGAGACTACTTACTTATTATTATTAACTTATATTTACATGACGTAATTAAATTATCGACACCTTTAATTAAAATTAACCATTATATTTATTCAAATTCATTTATTTGCCATAAATATGGCTAGTAACATAGGTCTTAAAATAATGTTAGTAGTAGGTAACATGGTCTATGGCATGCAAATAATTCATACAATTAAATTTTACTAAATGGAAATAATGGAATAATAACGTTCCCGAAAAAAATGGTGTCATAGGAGTTGTTATTATTATTATTAACGTAGTTTTGTTTTGCTCACAGGTAAATATGGCGCTGAAAATATGAAGATGCTCAAGGTTTATTATCCTGATATTTATTCGGTAAAAACATAATATACTCGTAAAATTATTGTAGATATATATTTTTCTTAGTTTTGTTTTATGTCCTAATATTACGCACTTTCTTCATAATAAAACATTATTTTTAGGAATAAATGTATTTATTATAATAAAATGCGACAATATTATATACTATAATAAACACATATACCACTAACTAATATTGTAACGTAATGATTGTTTTTCAGTCAGTAACTTATGTAGTACCATTCACTCATAGATTGCACTCTAGCTAAACAGCAAGTATCTGCCATAATATAAAGTATGATATAGAAAATGTATGTTATACCCTGGAGAAGGCGCTAGGAACAAAGTTGTGTCGCTATGAGGATTGGTCCAACAAATTTTTATTTTATTCGAATTTCTCTTTGGTAATTTACGCATTATAAGCAAAAATAGTCACATGCGTAATATATAAGCTCTCACATATTTTATTTGGCTTATTTAGTACCTATATTTAACTCAATGATTTGGGTGTACATATGTAAAACCCTTTATAAAAAATGGACAGATATGACAACAGTGTTTGACAACCAAAAGTATTAAACTAATAGTATACAAACAGCTCTATGTCTCGAGTAATCTTTGACCTTTCGTTTACGTCAGTTTAAGTTGTAGGTAGGGGTCATACGGTGTTGGTTTACACGCGCAAGTACACTTTCCCATTTCTAGCCTTCGATGGTTATTGTTTTATAATTTTTTGTTATTTTTGCATATTAATTGTCCTCTACACGTGTGCTTTGAAAGGCTGAATGGAGTCTTTTACTAAGTTGCAATTTTCAATGTCATATTCATCTCTATCATCTTTAGAAAAATACAATTATTAGTATTTTTAAAATGGTAGGTACCTATACTAATTTTTATAATAATTATTATTATTGATGATAATAATTTTATTAAGTGACTAACATTATATATTATTTGTAATCATTAAAATTAATTTCTCATTTTGTGAAATTATTTTACTTGTATCGTGTAAACGGACCTCAAGACCGAGTGAGAGAGGAAAATGGAATTCTTTCATATTTTACGACACATGCGACCCACATCTAGACAGATATTGTGTGAGATAATGTCTACACGTATCTAAAGTCTATGTTCATATAAGCATGAGCATAAAATCTTATTACTTTTGGGAGACTGTTAAGGTTTATGGTAAATCATTATACATTTTAGCATGTACGTATAGATTAATTTGTATTTATTTATTTCTTTTATTATCAAAAAATGTCACAATTATATGATAACGGCCTTATAACTAAGCGATCTCTTCCAGGCAACCAACTTTGACATAAAAGAAGTCCAGAAGAGAATAGGAGGTACAAACAATAGATATATAAATATACTATAATATATAAATAAATATATATACTTTTTAAACAATAACGTTTTTATAATGAGAAATTGACAACAAAATTTATGAAAGAAAATATAAGTTAAACGACACTTATATTTGAATCGAAATTTGAATCTATTGTCATTTTAAAACAATATAAACAAATAAAAGAATTCCAATAATATAATACAAAGTAAATGCAAATAAATTATGGATACGTATATCAATAGTGAAATAAGTCCTTCGGAATATATCAAAACTTGTGGACATTTACTTAGAAACTTCATATTTCAGTTTATTAACCACAAACTATGATTAACAATTTGGTATTTCAAACAGATATATAACTTTTGGGAATTGGAAGGTCAGCGTCAAGCCTAAACTGGAATAAGCCATATGCGCCTTTATTCCAATATAAGCTATAAGCACGCAAACTTATACTTTATCGCTTTACTCTAAAGTTAAAATTACATTCATATTCTACTTCATTCCAGATGTTTTCTATGACTGTATATAGGTTACGGGCCGTTATTTCCATTTTCATTTTAACTAATAATCCATTTTAAAACGAGCGTGGTTTACATTTAGATGGCAGTTTGATACACGTATTTTATTGTAAGTGAAGATAAAAATATTAAGATAATAGGTGCTACTTTAATAATTTTTGTTACTAATAAAAAATGTGAAAATAATCATATCATGTAATTTAATAAAAATATTTTTCATAAATAAACATTGAAATACCAGCCCCAAACGCAATGTCTCGCTGCCTCTCAAACTCCAACGTTTCATTTACATATACCATTAACATTTCACCTGAAAATTCAACTTGAACGGATGCTATGAAGTCTGAACTCTGAAGTGTATGGGGGTTTGATTAAATGAAGACCTTAGGCCGCGATTCGACTGTAGACGAACACTGAACACTTCCATTGTTTATTTATTTATGCCAATATTTCCAATAAAGCCTTACTTTTTCTTGCTTCCCTTGAAATTGCTTAAAAAAAGATAGGCCACATTATGATTAGGTCTAATAGAGCTTCTCCGAAACCGCTTCAGACAGGCTAGGATTCCTAGTATTTCTTTGCACGTGATTATATTATATGTATTCAACTAAAAGAATAAATAATTATAAGCTCGTTGTTTCTCGCCGCAGTTGGTGCGCGTCTTAAGTTTCTCCTTCTAATTTGTTGCTATCAACTTATACAGTTTTACTGCGAAACTTTAAGCATCGTTTGTGAGGAATTTTCGAAGGTAAGGTTTACTTTGAAAGTCGGTGAAATTAACAGCATTTGGAGTTTTTCGGGGCTGACACGTTTCAGTTATTTATGTCTTTGAAAAGTATTGTAAATGTACAACGGGCTATTATTTATGGATAAATTCGTAAATCCTTGCCGCTTCGCAAAATAGGTCGACAAAGGTTTCGTGAATTCATTACTAAACCGATTATTTCAATTAAAACTTTTTTGTGAATTTCTGAAAGATAATTTCTATATAATTTCATTTTTTACAATGTTACCTTTAATTCAAATTAGTTTACCGAACTGATGAAATATGAAAATGTTTAATGTTATTATTATTAAAATTATAAACTTCTCAAACTTTTTTAGGAAATATATAAATTTTTATTTGTAATCACAGCTATTCGATATATGACAGCGGACTTAAGCCTAGGAAACTAAGAAATGTTGCACCCGCTCCCGCTATGCCGGCTTACAGAGACGACGTATACATCTCGATTAACAATTTTCCTTCATCCCCTTTACTACACTCGATCTATGCTAATCAAAGTATTAAGGTTTTTTTAAAACGACTGGAGGTAAATTTATATTGCATTAAAAACATTTTTAACAAGTCGGTGAAAGTTGCCATAACAAGTTGTGAAACAGCTGAACAATGAGAAACTCTGTTAGGATACGTCAGCTTGTAACTTTGAGAGCACACACTACGAACTATGTATTATTTATTACACATGAACCTGCTTTATGTTATGCTTTATATACGCTCAAGTTTGAGTAACTGTTTGAGAGAATTGCTACAATGAAAACGGAATCTCAATTTTTTTATTTAATTTTATAAAATTTATTTTGTAGAAAAAATATATTGTTTATCTAGTAGTAGTAGATCTCTAACTAGGACATCTAGTACTATGAATTTTTGTATTTGAATTTTGTATAATAGTACCTAATATTAGACAAGCTAGAGTGTTGTCCACAGAGAAAACTGCAAACAACAATCACCTTTACTATACTGGCTGTAGTAAAAAGTGTTACGCTTCAAAGTAGTGGTACCCCGGGACGGCAAACAGGAATTATTAACCCTCATCAAACTGTCTATTGAGTGATCAAAGAAGGTACATGTTATAACAAAAATACATTAGTACCGACTAGCATTTTAAGAGAGACCTTAAGTCTTAGGTCGTTCAAATTTATAATAATATCTTGAAACATAATTTATTAATTAAATTCCGTGATAAATATTTTCCAAGATTATTATCCGCATCTACAAAGCCCATAAAGATTTTTTCATTATAACATCCAAGGACATTGGCATCACACGCCGCCTTCAATCTTCATAATCCATCAACGACGAAATTACTTACAATTTTATGTGTATTTTTATTTAGGTAATAAACCACCTCTAGGTAGCTGATACAGCTTTATTTTCAATTCTGATAGTAAAATTGCTTTAAGGGTTATAAATGAATACCTTTGTTTTATGGTACCTTAAAGGTCATTTACCTCTACTTTACTAACCGATCGATCATAACATGAAATCAAATATGAAAATATGCAGACTTTTTAATTACGGTTTTTGAATATACGATCTAATCATTCAAAAGCCATTAATTACCGCATGCGGGGTGCGGGAGATTTGTAAAACGCGTGCTATAGTGCTCGTAATTTGAGAGTTACATTAGAAAGAGGGAAATACTTTATTTTACTTTTGTAATGAACAGACTTTTTATGTACCCAAATTCAATAGTTCCAATGAAAACGCGTTATCAAATAAAACAATCTGAATAAGCGCGGTATTATTACATAAAACGTTCAAAATTATACAAAATGTGTGGATGTAAACCGTGTCGTTTAGCAGATATATAGGTATAGAAGTGAAATGACATATTATATATCATCCTGGATAGGATTTCAATTCTAAATAATAATTGGATTGTCAATTTTGACACGGGATTCGTAGTTAAATTCCAATAAATCGAGTTGAATTAATGTAAAGTGATTATAATTGAATGGACATGTCCGCGAGCGATATTTGCGTTCATTATTTGATGTGTTCAACTGTTTATTGCTTTTTATTATTTATGCAATTTGATATTCGATACTTAATGATATAAGAAAGATTTAATTCTAGCTTTACATTAATATTTTTTTCATAGTGAGTATGAGTTTTATCTTAGCAAAGAGTGTAAATTTTAAATATGGAATAGTTTTGTACAAACAGCTGTCATTTGTTCATACAAAAAAAAATAAGTTTGTTAATTTTTCAAATATAATTTTTCAAAAAGCGTGTGCAGGTGCAAAGTGTATATGTAGGTGTTAGTATCACTTTAATTAATTACAATGTTTTTTTTCATTAAGAAAATTTTGTATATTATAAAAGCGAGTATATTTTAGCCAAATTGAAAATGTTTTGTTTAAAGTACTTTAGGATCGTCTCAAACAATGTTTTCTAGTTTTCGGATTCAATCTTCTTAAAGATTTCAGACGGCTTTTCTCGTTTGAAACTTCACTCAGAGTGTTCCAATCACTTTGGAAACAGTTGCTTTTAATTTCGACTACACAAACATTACAAACCATTGTTCGCTGTTGGCTTTTATTTACTAAAATAATGAGAAATACGAGTCGTATCGATCTTGCACGGTTCAATGATGTTTTATATTCTTTCTTTGAAGTCATATTTCGAATTCCATCAACCTTACAGAAGCGTAAAAAAACTAATTTTAGAGCCATAAAAAAATGTAAACAATTATGCGACAAGAGCATTTATTAAACATACACAATTTTTACTGCAATATTTTTGAAATATTATTGCATATTACATATTTACAAGCTTAATTGGTTAATAAACACCACAACTACGTACATTAAAATATATGATATTAATTTATGTATGTAAAAGTGTATCAAATTCGGTAAATAATTCAATATAAATTATGTCTTTAAGAAGAATATTTATAAAGAACTTGCGATATTTCCATATAATGTTCATAAAACCAGGAAATATGTTTGGTGAAATGAACAATGTGTTGCTAAGCCAAGTGATGGAAGAAGCTCATTGTTCTAAACATAATATATTCGTTTTGTTCATGCTCCAATACTCACTTATTCTGTTACACGTTTTTAAATACACATTTTCATAGTATTTATATTTGCGTAGGCACTTTAAGGGTTATATTTTAAAAACCGTTGCATTTTTGTTTTAAAATATCAACTTTAGTAAAGAGAGCTGTCCCAAGTAGTCTTTTCGTTTTGTTTTAGGCGCTCGCGATGACGTGCTGCCAATCAAATGCCAAACGTGAACTGATTTTCCAAAATTGCTTAATACAGAAACTATAGCTGCACACAAATGATTGATTAATTGAGTTCGTGTTCTGTTCAAAATTGTAAATATACTAAAGTTTACACTAGCCCATTTATTAAATTTGAAATAGAACAAAGTTAAATTTTATTACAATCTATACTCGTGGTTTTAAAACGTGCTAAGAGATTGCCTACGCTTTGAGGTAAGAGCGATAAACCCGAAGCAGGATTACTTCTTCAAATGGTTGGAACATTATTTTGAAATCACCTATGGGATAACTAGATACGCCGGTTTTAGGCACGTAGAAATTATAAAAGAGTCAGGGGTAGAATCTCCACAAGAAAAAAACAATATAAAATGCTTATATTGACTATAGACTGTTTAGTTTGTTGTAAATTACACCAGTAATATTGTCTGGTACAACTTTATTCACGATATTATTATTCAGTTCGCGAATGCAATATGTATCTCCATTACGCGAAACAATGGAGTTCTCGGGATATAATACCGTTCGCATACAAGACGAAGAATTTACCTGAATATTTACTGTGGAATTAAAGTTTTATGGCATAGAGCTATCCATTATACAGATTTGTTTTGGCTTAGTATTTCATATTTGGTTAATCAGGCGTTTTATTATAGTCTCACATTTTAGTTCACCTAATGTTAAACTAAATTAAACTGAGACTATTTTTAAAGGGTATTTATTTATATATTTTACTACTTCTTAAACACGACTAGGTCACATATCGATTTATCAAAAGATTGAATTAAAATTGATTGCTTGTTTTAGCGTTTTAACCGGTATAATGATAGTTTCAAATTTTATCATGTAATCAATCGAAATGGTACTTGTAAAAATATTAAATTTTAATTGTCATTGAGTAATTAAATATGTTATGAATCAAATTGATATATCAGTTTAATTATTTTCTTTACTAACTACACTTAATCTTAACTTAATCTAGGATAATTTATAATGGAAATACCGACCTTCGTGATATTATTAAATGCGTACAAAGGCATCATTATTTCGTAGTTAATACCTTAGTGGGGTAACGGTTCATTACTGGCTGAATAACTTTAAGCATAAATAGTGGTGGGGGTAATTCACATCACCTGTGCCTGAAACATATTGTACAGTTTACCTTGGCTTTGAGATTTTAATGTTATTTATTGCAAAGGGGACGTACGTTAAGTAATTTAAGATTAAGATAATCAAATAAACCATAGTCATTTTTGCTATACAGTAATGCCCCGCTTTACGCGAGGGATACGTTCCGGAAAAAACTGAAATTCCCGCGACCATAGAGAAGTTGATGACTACATTATGTTTATACACACTCTTTCGCGTAATGCGGGGCAATTGTGCGCAAAATTTGAATTTCGCTTTATAGTGAAACCGCGCATAACGGGGTCGCGTGAAGCGGGGTATAACTGTACTGGTTTGATGAATTCTATGCGTACCAAGCAGACTGTGCGGCGAGGTTCCCGGTTACTTTAAGTCAAACTGTAGGTTGGATTATTGAAAATAATAATGCAAGTTTCACACTGTTTATTATATTTACTTTACTTTTAATAAATGTATTAAATTACATTGTGGTTCGTTTTAATAAAAGCCGTTCAAGGGCAGATGATATTAGGATGTTAGGGAGATAGTTACCGAATTAACGCATGGTGGCGTTCCGAATTACTACTTGCACTGTTCATATATGTTGGTTTATTAGTGTTTCAAATACTTCACGTTTATATAAACTATATTAAGAGAACATGGTTCCTACAAAATATAATTGCTGTATTCAATGTTGTAAAGCTCGGAGCCAACACAAGTGGTGGTGAAGAAGAGAGGAGATATAAAATCTTTTGAAAGGCGAGTTTTAATTAAAACATGAAGTATTCAAAGCGAATGTAATAACGGCCCGTTCAGTGCACAACTTACGTAGTTTATGAGCTCAAGTTTTGAGACTCGGTATCACCACACGTTAAGGCTGCCTTTTGTTAAATATAAAATCTATGTTGACAATAATAAACTAGAAAAAAATACGTCAAAATAATAATTTACAAAGTTTGGTATAATCAAATCTTAAATGACAGAAATAATGTCGTGTATAGCGATCCGATTTGAGGTATTCTACTATTTTTTCTCTAAACTTATAAATTTGTACTTTTTGACCAAAGTTATGTTAATTTATTTCTAATCATAATTACGTTATAATTTTCTGAAAAAAAAAAACTATTCAGCCTTAGTTTTGGCAATAGATGAAAAAAAATGCGAATAACAGTCACCTTCACTATGCTGGCTTGTAATACATGAAACTACGGTTGATATAGGACAGAAATCGATAGATACAAATTTTGTTATATAATATATTAACATAAAACAATGAAAACTTAATCCATTATAAAATCCAAGTTAGTCCACAAAGGTATAAATGTAAAATAATTTCCAATTAAATTTTAAACTATGCCAGCCCTAATGTTACATAATATTCAAACTTTACAAACAATATACCCCAATAATTAGGTTATGTTCACACTAAAGGAAGTTTGGGTATTTTATAGGAAGATAATTTTCATCCAAATTAGTTTGTATGAGTCTAATAATTGCATTATTGCGATGTCCGTTTACACGAAAGATTTTTATATTATTTTTTTACGTGTCATTTTAGATACCTATTCTTTTATTTAGAGATTTGTTGAAATAACTAAATTAAAATTGAAAAACAATAATTAGAAGTAAAAATATCAAATAAATTAGAATGTGCTCCGCTTCCCCTCAACAGTCGAAATTAATCTTGCTAGTGATGCACAAATAAAAATAAATAGCGCAGAATATTGAAACTAAACAAACATTTGTTTTAAAATTGTTTTGAAATCAAATTAAAATGTATCGAACGGCAACGCTACGAAGTGTGGCGTAGCAGCTCAATTTATTCCTGTTAGTTCTATTACTATATCTACTATATGTCGTATTTACATTGTATTCTGTTATCATCAATCAATCTAAAGACACTAATACAATGTCGTTAGTAGTTAATTTGGGTGTTGTTCCGCATGCTGTTTAGTATTGGACGCGTTGTGTTTTCGTCCTTTCTGATTTATTTTCTAAATATAATAAAAACAATAGCGTGTTAATGTTTAATACAATAATAGATATAAGAAGGCAAATATTTTATTTACGCATTATTGTTTCATATGTTGTTCTTCGTGACAGATCGTAACTTAATATCAAGTAATTAAAATTACTCTGTAAAACACTGAAATAATATATAATTAATTATAAAAGGATGAAATAGATTTGGATACTTTCGTTTCTAATATCAAGGTGAGCTTGTAAAAACGTTGATCAGTGTTCGTGACGTAGTTGGAATTTTAATAAATGTTAGGGTCAATAACGGTTCCCTTCGGAGGGAACGGTTTTTTTCTCTCACAAATTACCGCCTTAAACTGTTAGCTTGCTCTACATCCGACTGAGTAACGTGGCTCATTTATTAAAAAAAAGTCTGAACGCCCACAAATTTGCATAAAAGGGTCGATTACATAAAAAGTTTGAGCGCGTCGCAAAATGGAACAAGTTGTGCAATTTAATTGTTATTCTGTTAGTAATGGCTGATAATAAAAAAGTACTAGACTGACAGTGACATATTAAATTTTTCTGTTTTATAAATATACCTACCTACTAGTATTTCTCATTAAAAAGAAAAGATTTAAAATTTGTAGACTATTTTGTTGGTCCATTGAGTCATCACTTTCATGTGTCACAGCTAAACTATGCACATTAGTTCCATCTGTCTAAACTTTTATTAAACACTGGAAGGAATGCGATCACTTATTTATGGATTAGGTATACGAGTATTATCGTGAATTGCGTAATATAAAATTTAGTTTTGAACAAATTATTCTGAAAGTTCAGATACTGAAAGGCTCTGTATTTTGTTGTTTTTATGACAGCTTCCTTTGTTAATGTTGAAGTGTATTTTTTTAGTAATTTTTTATTTTTTATTGATAGCCCAGCATATGACCACACACCGCCTGATGTTAAGCTAGAGTGCAGTCCATTAGCATAGACAACTGATACCACAGACAGGCGTCCGCGCGCAACAGTCGACTCCACTATGCCGGCTTGAGGAGACGAATGTGCTTTTTTGAGAATGATGTTAAACTTTCTAATATTATTAATAAAAAGGGTAGTGTCATAATAAATAATAATAATAATGACGTTGACTCGCTTCCTATTTAAAATTCTCAACAAGAATTTCTATAATTACACACAATGTTAATGTAAAGCCGTAACCACGAAGGCGGTCAAGGTTCATCGCCTGGAACGTTGTCGCCTAAAGCTCTAACGCCTTTGAATAATGAGTGCCTCGAGAATTTTGACAAAACGATATTACTTGATAGCGGACAATTAGGAACAGTCCATTCTTCTTGCTTTACTTTTGACATCCGAAATTGCCTGCATTTGTAATTTATTTATTCGTTAAGTTAAATACAATTCAGCATTTTTAAAACTATTATTATATTTAGAGGTACTCTTGAAATAAAAGCTATGAATTCTTAAGAATAAAACAAAAAATAATAAATTAGATGTTCATTATGATTTAAAAAAAAGAACTATAAAAAATCTATAAAACAAAATTTTCGTTTTTTTAACTTTTACCATAATCATTTCTGATTGCAATAATCACGTGACTAGACATTACTCAAAAGCTTTGATATAATTTCTGTTATTTGTGGAAAAAAATTTGAAATAAAGAGACATTGCACGTACCATAATGGTAACGTTAAAATTGCCTTTTTATAGCCCATAAATACGACGGAAGCATTGTTCATTGTAAAATTTGAATAAATATTATGGGACGTTATAAAAATAAAAATCATAAAGGTCGAAATTATACGTTCCGATATATGTAGGTAGCATTCACCCGCCAACAAAATTATAGGCGAATACAGATTACAAAAAGTGTATTATGGGCTGGCGTATAAAATAAACAGTAAGTAAAAATATCGGATGTGTTTTGTTTTGTAATAAACAAACATGAAATGAAAATGTTATTTATCATTACAGTCAAATTGAGGAACATTATTTATATTGTACCTATACCATTTATATTCGCCATATGTATTAAGGATAAAGCTTTGATAATACAGGAAACATATTTGATCAGTAGAGCCACAAATTTTAATTCTTTTAAATATTCGAAAGAAGAAGGACGCGTTAACATTATTAGCCCCGAGTGCAGTTTTCTAATGCATCATTAGTGCTCTCTGTGATACGACGTGTTCCAATGTGAATTAAAACGATTGATTTTATTCGAATTCTTTTGTTTATTACTATACTTATTTTAGAATTCCTTTCAAATGGCTTCTCTAGTATATTTTACTTTAATATAGTGAAAGTAATAAATGTTTCTTTGTTTCAGATTAAAAGTTCTGCAAAAACGCAACAATTGTGTGCCGTCATCAAGCTGTCATAGGGAACGATAACGAACGCGAAGCAGAATAGGTTTTAGATAGTTACGTGAGGGGGAAAAGGGAGACAGTGACAGGCGGATAGTGTGGAACCATGCGGCGAAGAGAAACGCCTGAAGGGTAGCATGACAGCACAAGCCAAGGCGGCCTGATGGCGCTAGTGCGCCGTATTCTAGGTGACGCCCAGGTAATACCTTTTATACGTAAGTAAATATAAATATAATATAAATAGAAAAAATATATAGAAAATAGGTTCTGGTTACGATGCTTTTCTCTATTAAAATAACTTGTTCGAATTAATCAATTTATAAAAGGTGACCATGGAGCAACCTGAACGTCTATTACATCAAACTTTAGTTATTATACAAATTAACAGAATTTGGGGTGCCGTTTTAGATTAATAGTTGTTGATAAGGAAGTATACAAACGAATTAGGTAATTCAATTAATTAACTTTAACGGGTTATAAATAACAAAAAATATTAGCACTTTACGGATGTTACTATTGAAAGTGGTAGTACTATCCCGGAAACTGGGCTACCCACCACTTCTTAAAATACTTTATTAATAAACAGGCGAAACTCCGAAAAATGGTAGATGAGCAAGTGTCCGTCGGCACTCGGGTAGCCGATGCCGATGCTGAGCCAGAACCTGCTGATCCTCTCATCACTCCAGCCAGCTCAGCCCTCGACCGCCCGGACGTAGATCGTCCACGACCAACACCACCGGAACGAAGACCATTAGGTGCAACCATAGAGAAAGAACGAACAAGAAATGGAACTTATAACTGCGAAAGAGAAGGAACTATTAGCAGAACTAATAGATTGTCCATTCGAAATGGGAAAGAGAATCCATTTATAGGTAAATTTAAATCTGTTATCCAAGTTTTGTGAGAAAAGAACACTTATACCAATTAAATATTCACATTGCTGGTTGCGGAGGGTTCTTTTGTCGTAAAACTTTAGTGTTAATCCTACATCCGTGTTTTTACAAAGCGCGGCGCAAAATTGTAGCGAGCATTATCCTGCATAATTTAACTTAGTTCGTGTTTGTAATAACTGTTTTCTTTTCTTTGACTTTTTATGGTATTACAACAATTTACCAATGTCACTCGAAATATTTGCATAAACGCATCACTTATTCGTTACCCAAAGTGATTACCTTTATTAAGACTTATTATTTATTTTATTACCCATTAATATACTTGAAGAAACATGAGATTAGAAAAATTATTCAAGACTGCACTAAGTTTATATGCAGTGCTTTATGTAAGAATATAATAAAAATTTTCGTGTGTTATGTCTGTATTTGGGTAGTAGTTTTTATGCGCACTGAAAGTTTTATAGAGTTCATTGATATCGAATTTTTGAGATTTTCAAACACGGGATTACGAATACTATTTCTATTTGAATTTGTCCTTATAGTTCTATCAACTATGTACCTATGTTTATTTATTTACACAACACTACAATAACAAAAGCAGAAAATTTTGCAGACTTCTCCCTAACTGACGATGACAATAAAGAGAATCACGCGAACGGTAAACTCGAGTCTCCAGTGAGGTGGTCAACACAAAATGGCAGTGACAGCGGCACATACGCTGAAATAGGTACAGGAAGCGGGAATGGGGGGGAACGAAGCGGTCTGGAACAAGCAGACAGTTCTGAGGAAGAGGTCCCCCTTCCTGATGCTACGTCGCCCGGCAGGAGTAGCGATGGGCCGGAACCGAGAGCCGATATTACGGCCCAGCTCGATGGAGGTAAGCTTTGTTTATTTAAATATGTTATTTAAGTATGATAGCATATTTTTGCATAGATTTAAGAGTAGGCCAGTGGAGACATGTCTATACAAACTGCTCCCTATCGGATTTTGTTATAAAATTATCTAAAAAATCTTATAATTAACAAAATATGTGTGTGTATAAAAACTTGTTATACATACAATTTCATATAGGTGTTATTACGGTAGATATGATCGATGGTCGCCATTAGAGAATATAAGGGTCTATTTTCATAATGTCTCCTTCATTTGTCAGCGTGATTATCACTTAACCTAACAGCTATCTTGATTTTGATTAATGACGTCACCTGTAAAGGGATAAGCAGCGTTGTCGATTGTTTGGAATTATTTATTTTTTAAGGTTTAAAAGAACTTTCTCTGCACAAACATCACTCACTTTATTAGAAGCAGTTTTCTTTCTTGACAATTGTTTATTTAAAACAAGAAATAGGTTTTTAAAAATATATCTATAGCATTATTTTGTTATAGACAAATTATATTTGTATTTCTAACAAGTAAATCGGTATCTTAAATTATTTGAAAATGTGAATGACTAATATATTCAAAGTAAAATCTAAAGGAGAAAGTCTAAATGACTTTAACATGATGTCATGAATATAAATATAAATACTAATGAGCATTCACAGCGCGATCTAAATGTTTGTGTTCATCCCGGAGTTTGTAATCCCGGGATAATAGTTCCTAACTACGCGAGTCCGTCTTGTTTGTTTCACTGATAAACCCAACTTTGGGGTTACTTTCGTATACTTTACGTGGAAAAATAAAATCTTAAAGAAATAGTTGAGTACGCTTTTTAGAGCAATATGTACAATGGTCACTGGTCTCTTTGTCCCGTCGTTGTGCCACCACATTGTGGGGTGATTTAATTTAATAGTAGTTGGGTATAAGGAGAGGAATGTGCCCTGTCAACTTGATGGTGCATACTCATAAAATCAAGACGACTGGTGCCTGTAATAAAAGTTCAGCACTCACAGACCTCACTCTAATTTGACATCAGACATGAATAAATGTCGGGATCTAAGGTAAATGGAAATGTTAGAAATTTTATTGATTAAATCAGTGATCATAATAGCGCAGCGTCTGTATGAAAGAATTTATTAATTTGAAAGATGGAAAACACTTAAAATGTATTTAAATGTGCTATGTGCCATGGTCATCTAAAGTTTCTGCTTATCCTTATAGCACTAAAAGTTTTTGTAACTTATTACAAATACAAAATAGAACATTAAAATAAACAAAATTACGGCTACATATATAGTAGAATAAAAACATTCAAGGACTTTTTTCGACGAAACTTTTTACTCATAGAATCCTAAATAAATTATTCACAATCTTAACATCATACGGCATGTGTTTGTGTTAAATTCTGCTCCTGGTTCTTAGAATATTTCTCCCCGCACTAATGAGCCAGTAGCCCAGAGGGGAAAGACTCATTTGCCGAGTAACTAACTGCACAGGCAGCGAACAACTTTCTCAGAAAAACTTCTAACCTTATTTTTTCATTTAATTCATAGTCAGACCGTTTAATTAAAATTAAGATTGCTTTAAAAATTTGTCGCGAAAGATTAAATAACAACTGATAACTAATGACTCATAAAAGAATTTTCCGCGGGAAATACTAATACAGAATGAGGCGCAAAAGTTAAAATATGAATTTTTGTTATACTATTAAAATGTTTATAGGTATCGTTTTATTTCTTTGTTTATCTCATTTGAAGGGAATCATGAGATTACAGTGTCTTACAATTTATCTACCCTCCCCTAAACGAACCTTTTTACTTAATGCGAATGCCCTCGGCTCCTCAACTCATTTACTGCTAAATCAAATTAGTTACAACGTTATTCTATTCACTCGTAAAATCAGCAGTTTGGTAGTTTTATCTTTTACTAAAAGCTATTCCAGAAGTAATTGTATGAGAGCTATAAATCTGGACGCAATTTATTATCCTGATCTTTATTTTCTTTTAACTTATTTTGATAACAGTTTGTAACTTTTAAATCTAATTAGTGGATGTAAAATATGACTACTTTGTTAAGCTTGAGTGTGTCCGATCAATTGAAACATCTGGTATCAGGAGGAATGGTGGGAGAGATTGCTCACAATTCAGCAGTCTTATACTTCACGTTTCTCTTGATATAAATTCCATGCGTTACTAGCAAAAAAGTGTAAAAAGTCTGCAAGTTGCCGACAGCCTAACAAAGCTATCTGCAATACGTAGCACTATTTACAACAATAATGCATTTTGTTAGTCACGAAGTAAGCTTTTTCTTGCCGCCAGGTGAAGTCTTGCTGAATAACGGTCACGATAAAACACTTTTACTTTAATGGGTGGAAAAAATACACAATTTTGTTTTCTTCAATTGTAATTCTCTCTAGATCTTATGTTACTTAGAAATTGATATATAATGTAGCTTATATTATGTTTTCAATTGAGACTATTTTTTAAATGTAATTATAAGAATTTGTATGTTAAGTTTAATATTTGCATTATTTGTATCAAAATAGTTTTAGTAAAATTTTTGTTTACAAAACTTTCAACGAAGTTTTAGATCCTCCGCCCACTCTGGCGCAGGGTTATTTTTTAAATTAGTTAAAATGCACAGAAACAGTTATTTCGTTAATAATATTAATTTTTAAAAATACTTATGTATTTTTCTTAGAATGAAAAAAGCGGAAGAACTAATTCCCAATTTCCTAGTCACTCTCTAACACATATTCTTTTAATATTAATTTATATATTCAATTTAAAAAATTAATTGTTTACTGATTATCTACAATAACACATTTAATATAATATTATTCATGTTAAAAAGGTGTCCATAACTACATAGTAAGTCCAATGATACAATTCTGAGAATTTGTGACTTCATGAGCAATGACTGAATTTATTATAAACAATTTGAAATTATGGTTGTTTATGAATGCTGTTTCTGCTTATAGAAAATAAAAACACTAAAATATATGTCGGTAGATTAACATGGAATAAATTATAAAGTTTAAAGTATAATATATAAAGTATAATATTAACATTTTCTATAAAAATATATAAGTGTATAAACAACAATATCAAAATACCATAATCTATCAACATCGCCGAGTAGGTCAAATCAACTCCTACGTAACGTTCGAAAGCTCTCCATTCTCATGATTGATGATACATCAGCATTTTGTTTACCATATTACAAGGCAGATATTGTGGAAGTTTCTTTTCATGCCAAAAAGGTTAACGACGCTCCTTACCTTTATTTTAATAAAATAAAAGCGATTGTTGGCCGAATGAGTATTAGCGCGGGCTCGTGATGCTACTTTCTTATATGTACAGTCAGCATCAAAAACATTGAGACGATGAATTCAAAGTTATTAAAATGACTAAAAATATCAATTCTATCTAATAAGGACGAACACAGCAGCTGTCATTCTATTTTTTAAAAAAATTGCGGCTTACTATTGCTTTTATTATTTGGTATAATTTAATTGACATTTTGAAAGCTAAAAGGCTGTCATGGCCGCGGCGATATATAGTATTGTGAGCTTGTTCACGTCGTCATAAAATTGACAAAACTACCTTTGAGAACTACTAACTATTACACGCATAAAGGCTTTTATATATATATTTTACTTAGTTATTTCCAACCTTTGTTCTAGAAGCAGCTTCCCCTGGTGCACGATCAGATAGATCACGCCAAGAAGATGTTCCAGCATCTCCTGGTATGCTAACAGCAACGCAGTTAGCACGACGTTTGCGTCTTGAAAATGATCGGCTTCAGGTAGTCTATTATTGTCTATAAATTCGCATTCATTTTAGTATATCAAATTCAATTTGAAAATGGTGATTAGTGGTGTAAAACTACATAAATTAATACAAATCAGAAACACTAAATATTAAGTAATACGTTCTGATATTAGCAAATTTTAGAGCTATTTTAAGTCAAATGCCTGCCCCCCAATTTTTAGTGCTAAATGACTGGCTTTTATGTTTGAAATGTCAGTATTTATCTTCATAGAATTGAAGAAGAATTAAGAAAGGAGAAAGGTAGAATTTGTAGTTAAAAACGTAGTCGTGACTTCGTAAAAGTCAATCGTTTTACTAAAACTCAAATTTCAAAACTTTAACTAGATACTGACATAGATTTAACTTATTGCAACTGCAAACTAACTTTTACTAAGGTATCTTATTATATGTCATTTAATTAAATATTAATATTGGAATTAACTGATATTATACTAGCATATACTGTATTCGTGATGGTAAAATTACTTATGTAATTAGCCTAATATATTTTCTGCGGGTAGTAAGCACCACTACAAGTGACGTAATCATTCACATAGCAAGTATCGCATGTTGAAAATAATTTATATTCACTTCTATAAAGTCATAGAATATATATAGTACATCAAATCACGTGCATCACAAATTAACAAACAATTTAATTACAGGCGGAGTTAACTAGAGTGCGTAGATTGTTAGTAGCGGCTGCAGAAAGAGGCGAAGCCGGTACAACACTACTTGAAAAAGCTAAAACTGAGGGATCTGAAGAACCGGCTGTTATTGATCCACAACAGCTCGAAAAAGAGCTATTGCTTGCGAGAGAAGCTGTTACTTGTGAGTATAGACAACAATAACTATTTGCTTCGGAAGGTATTATATTTCGTGATGTTATGTTTAATTGTTTGTTATTTTTTTCTTTGTTACCTCTATAACATAGCGGTTAGGTTATTTTTCGCAGAGGTCTTATAGGTGCAATATTATATTAAGGGTACTTGTCTCGGGTCTGGGGTAATAATGAAACAATATAACTGTAGAAACTACTTCTTATTTATACTAAATGTAAAAAGATACTAAAATAAAATAAATTGTACTCTTTCTCTTACAAAAATAAATTGTTATTTATTTGCTAGAATTTTCTTAGGAAATTAGAGCTTTCCTTATATTATATGCTTCTGCAATAATAAAACGAGGCTGGTGTTAGAATTCAGATCACGTTTACCTGTTACGTTGCTCTCATAAATTTGTATGACATTTATACTGAAAAGATCGAAGGAGGCGTACATGTCACAAACACGTAATAATAATTCTTGAAGACTTTTATCCAAACTATCTTTGTCAAGCCCCGAAAAGTTCCGGCAGTTTTTTGATGAATAACGACAATTATGTGTTTGATTTGTTTGGTCTTCTTTCCCCCGTAAAATATTATGGAAATAACAAAAATAATTAATAGTGTAAGAAAAATATTCTAAAAATTTTCAATAAAGGAAATATGTGATGCTTCGTAACCTACAATAAATTCTTTTTGAAATATTAAATACGATGAAAGTATGAAATTTCTTTTGATGTTTAAAATTGGGTTGCATAGTGTTGTGTATAATTTTCTATATGCAATATCTTTCTACCGATATATCTACCGATTTTAATATAGTAAATAGATAAAAATGTACGTAAACCAGCCAACCAACAAAGATTTCTATAACACCTTTCCACGCATATCAGAATTACATTGGAGCTATAATCACCTGTGAGAATGATGTCAGAGATATAATTAAATATATCAGAAATAAAAATCGCTTGAGTAGGGTTTAAAATGATAATATTTGTTGTGTTTCGCAAGCAAATTGGAGTCTGCAAATTTTCCTCAGAGTAAATCTAAATACACTCAGTAGAGATCTTATAAATAAATATGAGTATAGCGAAGTAACTCTGTATCCAACAATTTAAACATACATTTATCTGAATCTGTATACAATATACTGCAACAAAGGGAACATCGTTCTCAAAGAGAGTTTTAAAGCATTTGCAAAGATTGAAAGAGCCAGCAAACCCAGAGCTTTCTGTGGACGCTGACGCGTACGAATCTAATATTGCACTACAGGAAAAGAATTTTGAATACGATATTCCTCAAATTTTATTCAAAGCACTCGTCTCTAAATATATTTCATTTTACGGTGCGATTGATGCAATTCTCAAAGTCGCAAATAGTCATGAAAGACATGAAGATTTTGCGAATTTTATTTAGTTCGCGTGGAATTACATAGAAAGAATTTTTGTTCTAGCTCTAAAGGCAGATAAAAAGCGACTGAAAGCTGAGAAATTTGATCTTCTGAATCAGATGAAGCAACTGTACGCCACTCTTGAAGATAAAGAAAAGGAGCTTAGAGATTTTATTAGGAATTATGAACAGGTTAGTAGGGATTTACGATTTTAATAGCGTAAACTTGATTACATTTTGTGATTAATTTGACCAATAGATGAGATCTCGCGGCGGCGCCTCGTCAGCACTAGGGATGGAGCGAGCCGAACGAGAGCGTGAAAGAGCGGCGTTACTTCGTCATGCTCGAGATGAAGCAGAAAGGTCACTGCAACTTGCAGCCGCTCTCAGCGCAAGAGACACTCAGTTACGACACGCTAGGGAACAGCTCTTCGAGGTAATATTTTTTCCACATTTTTATAGTAGATTTATAGCTATTGCCAATAATAGAAGAAAACATATTTAGCATATTGAACGATAAATTAGACACGGCCGCTAAAGTCTACAAACTCAATTGAATTCAACTTGGTCGTTTATGAATTAGTAATCAATAAGTTTTCAATTTCGAATAAACTTAAATTTTCTCGCCGTCAGAAGTGAGAGTTATTAATAATGAATTGGAAGAATCTCGTTCGAAGTAGTAGTCTCATTTATAAATAAAGCAGTATCGACAATATTCCTCAGTTTTGATGAATGTTCCACGATCCCGTTCTCGAAGTTCCCATCCATCAAGAGAGAGGCATGGCAGCCGCCGCTCCTCCTTGTTAATTATCATTTCAAATTGCTCCTTCCGAACGCGTACGGGGAGTGCTTGCGAAATTAAACGCAGGTGTGCTTTGGTATCTCATTTTGATTATATTTATTTTTAGCCAGAAAGTTATAATTGTGTCACTGTGTTTTACAATTACATCCAGAGGAGTTTATGCTTTCCAATTTTCTTTGTGTTAGTACCGACACGTGTGTAGATAATTACTCTTTTGATTGTATATACATATGATATTGAGTCATTTATATTTTTCAAAAAAGCCTTAAGATATGTTTTAATATTATATATATTTGTGTATATAAGTTTTTATAATATAAATTGTGAGATCACGTGTTATACCTATAATTTTACAGTTAACAGTCAGAAAATTAAATGTAATAATTAGAAGGCATAATGAAAGTTTAAGCACGTTGTATCTGGTTTCGAGTCTGGTTAACACTAGATTTACGGACGTTTTCTATATACCTACTTTTACTAAAACGCGTCAATTTAACGCATATCGAAGCGATAGGTATACCACATAGACAAGTTCAGTAATTCAACACTTTTAAAGAAAATAGACTTCAATATATATTTCCCTCGATCAATGAATAAAAGTCATACAAAGAGATAAAATAAAAATTTAAACAGTTTTTGGTAATTCTCTGATAAATGTTAAAATACGTCAAATTGACGCGTCCCGTAAACCTAGTGTTAAAGTGATATTACGGTAACATAAAACATCTAGTTTTAAAGTTCTTGATGTTTAAAGTTTAAGTAAAATAGACGCGGTATTTATCAACTGTACCTTTTGTGCCATATCTGTCGTGTGTTCACAGGCACGTAGGCAACTTCAAGCGGCTGGCTGTCTTTCGGAAGGCGAGAGTGTCGCTTCATTAGGATTAGGCCCTCCGATGATACTTGGAGGACCATCTCAAATGATTGGCGACAGAGGCAGCTGTAGTGCTGATTCCGGAGTTAGAGGTTAGCAGCAATCTTTTTTCGACAAAATACATTTTATTTCGGTAAAACAAATGTATTTTGTGTTAATTTATCCATACATGGCAGGAATAATTTCCGATATTTGTTTTCGTCGCTATCCGAAAACGTGCACGCTTCCTCGATAATTATGTAGCAACACGAAATAATGGAGTGCTAATGAAACTGAAAATTACATAAACATTTTCAGAACTCTATGATAATACATTTATTTTTAATCCGTAATTTAATAATTAATTATTATTACGTTCATTATTTATCTAGCTGTAGAGATGCCCGAGATTATTTGTGTATTTTAAAGTACCTATTTTATACAGCTTATTATCGTATTTATTTTGTTTATAGTTTTTGATATTACCTATATATTTTAATTTATTTTTTATTCAAATTTATTGTTCGGGACCTTAGTCAAGAACGACTATGTCTATGCCTTTCTATTCTATGCCTTTACCACCTTATATATCAATTTATACAAACATGACACTTCCAATGGTCCATTACTCGCCAATGTTTATAATTAATCTCTGAAACAATTTATTTACTTAGTGAAAATGTGTGCATGTCAGTTTTGTTTTGCATATTGTTTTTATTTAACGAATCCGTGTTAATTTATTTTGTTTCCTCAGTGACAGGAAGCAGTGATGGAGGTGCGACATCTGTGTGTGGCGGTAACCTGTCCGATTCAACAGCAGAAGGTGCGCCCCCCACACTTGACCCTTACGACACTGACGCAGCATCACTTGTCTCATCCGTGCACCACATTTATCAGCGTGAGTTTCAAAACACGCTTCATACCTACTTTATTTATATGCCTCTAAAACCTATATTTCACTCTAGCTTAAAATCAGGCGAATTTCTTTCACTGTATACTTTTCATGTGTGAACCTTATTTCACATAAGTATGTTAAAGTATCGAACAGTCCACATTTAGAAATAATTGCTACAATAGTAAAACAAATATTATATTCTTATATGTGCGCAATTTTTACATAGTCAATCAGATCGTTGATCGGTCCCACAGGATAGGCTTGCCAGCGGTGAATCTTGATGTATATACGTATAAATTGTAAATAAAGTATTATTATTATTATTACTGTAGGAAACAATTGCCTCCATATGTTGGTTTAAGGGCACACTTCTCTCATTACACCCAACCATTTTAAATCTAATTTCGAAACACAACGCGATCACTCGACGCATACTTCTAGACACTGGACTGAACTCACGCATTTAACCAAACATTATATGAAATGTAATAAAATTATACAAAATACGTCACTTCACCTCATATTAAATTTAAGTACCTAAAACAACCGACAATGGCGCAGTTGCTGGGTACACCAATTAAAATAAATATTGAATGTATTTCTGTTATTATAATGGTATAATAGTTGTATAACAGCAATTGTATTTACAAAGCTACCAACTTTAGGATTATATTTTAATGGATGGATTTTAATAGGCTACTTGGAGTTAGTACTTTTTATATTCATAAATTAATTATTATGCGGTAATATTTATATTAATACAAATGATAGAATTGGCTCAGTTTAATATCCCGGGTTAGTACGACCCGTTCCAAAGCAATATCTAAACGTGTTTCGGGATTATGTTGGAAATAATAGGTGCACATTTTGTACTACGATAGAAGTCGTCCGGTCATGGACCTCAATCTATTATGAACATACAGTCCTAGTTTCATCCCAATATTTTACTTTAAAATAATTTGGGTAAATTAATCAAACAAAAGCAATCGAGTCTTAAAATGGTAATTAGTAAGTTGTAACCAAGTCATCATCAGCTAAAAGGGGAAAAGAGTCACAACTCAAGGGAGTCTAACGATTAGGGGTTCGGCAATAAAACAGTTGTCACGTAGGCAAAATTTTTATGGCGACCTTTTTACTGCGTTAGGTTAAAAAGGAATGAAAAAGGTTCGTTTACGTGATTCTACAGTTATTAAGCTGAATGCTTACTACTTAGATAAGTATAATCAGGTCAATACAGCACGCGATTCAATGCTCACTCACACACAAACATGTGTGTACAAGCGTGGAGGAAGTCGATCAAATGTCTAGCTTTATATGCGCATCTAAGTGTTTCATTAACTTGAGAATTCTTCTAACATAAAGATATAACAACAATTTATAACTAACTGGATGATTTTAGTGAGCACGCCTCGTGAATGCAGCCCTACGCTCTCACCACATAACAGCGGATCTCCATTCACTCGTTCCATCGATGCTGGTTCTCTTTCAAGGTAACTAATCTATTATTATAAAATTGTTGCATTTCAATAGTGATTTGATTTCAAAATAAAATTTAAATTTCTATTCATAGTAAATAGAAATGAAAAAAATATATACATCCACTCATTTAAACTGGAATCCTTTTCATTTCTCTTTTATTTACAAAGATTCATTCATAATATTTCTTTAAACAACCCCTGTTTGCGGAGGATCTTAAGGGAAGATCGTGTTTTATCACATTTCTTGGAGTTTCATCCACAGTTGTTTAAGTAAATGGATAATTGCGTTTAAGATCCATGTCTGCGAAGTTGTTGTGAATACATGCAAACAATGACTATGTTAATATTATCTAGATAATACTCCAACTTAAACTTTAAATAACTCGTTCATAATAGATCGGTGGAGCAGCTTTCGAGTCCTGGGGAATGTGAGACCGCTCTCATTAGTGGAATCCGCTCAAGGCCTGGAGTTAGTAAGAGTGGACGCGGTCGTGGATCGGCTTGGGGTTCTATCTCTAGGGTTTTCGCGAGGAGCAGACACCGCACTAAGTCAGGAAGTGCTGTCGTTGTTAGCGGACATGAAAGTGGTAAATAGCAAATAGCTAATTAGACACAAAAGACAAACTGTTTAAGAAAACAGCATTGGATTAATTTTAGAAAAATATACTTGTTATAACTTTGAGCAATAAATGTATAGCATTGTTCAATAAACATTTTGTTAAGTCGCTCCACAGGATGTGTCTAATTTGTTCTAGTGATTGATCACGTGTCAAACTAAAAATAGACAAAAGTGTTTTGTATACAAATTATTATCGAATCACTAGTCTTAAACTTAATCAGTTGTTAAGTTGCCGAATCTAATTTCCTTAGAACCAGTATACGCTGGAGCTGGTGGACCGCGCGCTTGGTCTCCTCTCGGGAGCGAGGCTGCTCTTCGTGAAGCCGCATCTCTTCCACTTTCACGTTGGAGAGCTCCAGCAATCCTTGCATGGTTGGAATTAGCATTGGGAATGCCTCAATACGCCGCTGCTGTCGCCGACAATGTTAAGAGTGGAAAAGTGAGTTGTAACTTTGATTAACTTTTGACAAATGATTTACGAAAACATTGTACATTGCTGGAATTCATATTGTTACAAGCAAATTTATCTTAAATTGCTGCGATACCAATCTAATAATATAAATTTGAATTTGCGTTTATAAATATTGAAAATTAACCATTCAGAAAGATTTAAAAAGATTTCCATTTGTTGTTTTATTAAAAAAATACACTTCCTACATATATCCGTAATTTTATAAATTCAGGGTTTTACGGAAAAGGATCGAATAACAAAAATGAATAATTTCGAAGAATTGTTTTCGTAATATGCCCATTTATAGTCTATGATTTTAATAAAACATGTCTTCGCTTTATTATAATTTGTCATGATATTCCATACCTAAGCCTTTTTATCATAAGCCTGTTTACCCTAATCGATATTTTCATAGCCATTAGTACACGGCTGACGCAATAAAAGCGTCAAATATTGTGTTCTATTTGGTTCTAGATCCGTGCTTTCAATGGCCAGGTTCTTTTGGAGCTGACTGATGCAGACTTGGAGGTGGGGCTTGGTATTTCTCAACCGATGCATAGGAAGAAGTTAAGGCTTGCCATAGAGGAGCGACGCAGACCTGACCTCGTGAGGAATCCTGCTATTGCCCAACTGACTCATGCCTGGGTCGCCGCTGAATGGTTACCAGACCTTGGACTGGCTCAAGTAATACATATCAATTTTATTTTTTTTTATTTAACTATATGTTTGTAAAAACTTAATTAAATATATATATTATTCTGTAATCAACAGTACACGGAATCCTTTTTGACCAGTCTCGTCGATGCTCGAATGTTGGACACGATTAGTAAGAAGGAATTAGAGAAATATCTTGGAGTGACTAGAAAATTCCATCAGGCATCCATTGTTCATGGGATTCATTTACTGAGAATCCTGAAGTATGATAGACAGGTGCGTTGTTTAATTTAAAATTTTGTACCATCAAAAATATAAAATCAGATTTTGGAGTATGTTTTTAAATTGTATACTATTGAGTCAATTTGTAACAGCTAAGATTTTTGATAGATTCGAAAACAAGGTCTTTATCACGATAACCGTAAAGGCTCAGAATACCATTTCAAATTCTTTGGCCAGCTTAGCAAATCTTGGTCAGGCCATTAGTAGCATGCTTATTTCAGTATTTAAGTGACTATTTCCTTACCAGGCAATGGCAGTACGACGTCACCAATGTGAAAACATAGATGCCGATCCTCTTGTTTGGACTAATCAGAGATTCATAAGATGGGCGCACAATATTGATTTAGGCGAATTTGCTGATAATTTAAAAGGTAAACTAACACAGCAAGTTCGTATTGTTTGCGATTTCTGTTTATAATTAGCATATCAAATATACGAGCCAATTAACAAACATACCCGAACTAAATATTCAATTGACATTTGATATCTACCCACATTTGTATTGAAATCTAATCATTCAGTAACTGAATTAATAAAGCATATTCGAATAATAGATCATATAGACGAAGGACTGCTGTCTTTGTCTGATGGCTAATATTCTTCTCTACCGTTCTCATGTGACACCCGTATAGTATCGAATTCTTCTTAATAAACTGGTGGAGTAATACATTGTATTTATAGACAGCGGAGTGCATGGTGGTTTAGTAGTACTGGAACCATCATTTACTGGAGAAACAATGGCTACTGCGTTGGGTATTCCACCATCGAAAAGCATTATACGGAGACATTTAGTATCTGAATTTGATGCTCTTGTTATACCAGCAAGGTAAGTCTTTTAATTAATAGATTTGCACATTTGAGAACTTTTATGAACTAATTCTGTTAGTTGGTTGATCCCCAATTAATTAACCGTAGCATATTAATGATTGCTAAATTCTAATGATTTCTTATCATGTGAACGATTTAATATTTGTAAAAGGCATCAATTAAGCAAATACATCTCCTTATTATCGATGCTATGTTAACACTGATTTCCAATTTCATTGCATTCCCCATAATTATATCGCTTGATTGACACAATTATTGAATGAACAGTTTAGGTGTGGCACCTGTAGTTAATTATAATTTGAGATACAATCCTGCAGGTATACGATATTTTGCCAGGTGGAAGAGCTGCAAGTGGACGCTGCACGAGTATCCTTGTTGTCAAACAAGCAAAGATAAATCCATCAAATACAGAAAATTATCCTTCAAAAAATAATACGACCGATTCGCTTCTGCGTCCACGATTTAAACATTATCTGTGTAAAATTCCTATAGTGTCTATAAATATTTTGTATATTGACTCCTTTTCACCAAATTCTTCCGTCAAATTAGCTCGTTTGTGAGTGCATTTAATATAATGTATAAAGTGTGTACGAGCGGTGAAGACTGACAATATTATAGGGATGTTTCCATTCGGCTTGATCGTCTTTTATTTTGTTATCTTTCATTTATTAATAATAAATACTAAAATCAATGTTTTACGTCTGTCCCTAGACTTCCTGAATTATGTAGTATAAAGTACAATAACTTCGATGTTAATCTCATAAATATTTAGTCAATGTTCGTATACAACTTAGTGAACTTGTAATTTCATATCGATGGCATATAATGCTTCTTATTCGAGTGGGGTTGATATCCATATCCCAATTTATTAGAAATTATTTAAAATTTGTTACAATAATTCTGCTAAAAATATTAGAGTAGGCATTAATGACCATTCGCAGTCTAGATATAATGTAACATAAAATATGTTTTTGACTTGTATACATAAATTATTGTAAAATTAATGGTGTTTAGGTTCAAATGTCATACTTATAAATGTGAATAAATCTTCTAAAGACAACGTCAACATTGGGTGTATTGTTTTGTTTCCCACCGTTTCTAACATGAAATTTAAAATATCACAAATCATAAAATTGTAATCTACACTACCACGAGAATTTATATGGGTAGTTAGAGAAAAATTAATAAAAGCTAAACTTGTGGTCTAAGTAGGGATACGCGTTGGGTTCGCTTACATAGTACGAGGTCTTGAACTTGTTCTGCCTTGCTCCGAGATGTAACGGTAATGACTGGTCACTATTATCAATTTCGTCATGAATGCCTTTCTGTCATCATCATTTAGTCGCACTGTGGCAGCTGTCTTCACAATTTCTTCCTCTTAGACATCTCATAGTTTATTTTGACGATACCGTTTAAGCGTCTACATTCACATTATGCTTTCTCTAATTTATTGAAATTAGGGGTTTTCTTTGTATTTCTTTACATTTTTAATTTACAAAGAAAAATATTATTTGGTATATGTTGGTGTATATTGGTTGCCTAGTGCCTATGATATTACGTTCTGATAATGTTCTAATATTTTTCTTTGTTCTTAAATTCTATTTTAAACATAATTCTTTATTTTCTAATCATCAGCCACACGATTAGCATGATTCATATTATTTTCAGCGATGTGCGTCATGCTTTTGATGTCTTGAATTCTACGTTTAAAGTAAAATTCAATAAATATGTGTAAACTATTTTGAAAATGACAATGTGTGCATGTAAGCTTTAAATGTTAGTAGGAAGTTGTGCAAATTTTAATAATCAAATGTACAATAGTGAAATTTGTGCAACAATAGTTGTTAAATCAGTAAATATAAAATATTTGAAATTTTTCAGGAATATGTTCGGTCACCAAATTCGCATGTTGGGTCGTCCTTTTTCAAGATCTCTAGCGACCGGTCTTCCAGGTATAGATTTTAACAGCGATTCTAGAAGACATAGTTTAAGAGTGAGTATGCACATTTTACGAAATAATTCATTTCTAGTTTTACTTAGGTATTTTTTATTATTTTAGCAGTAACCACAGGAGCTAAATCAATGTGATTTATTACAATTACTTATGACCAGTCACAACGATTTCAAAATATTTTCTCCCCAAGTATTTCACTTACCAAGTACGAGTAGCTAAACACTACGAAAATTAACCAATCACAATGAAGATTAATTAATTATTGTCATAACTTACTTCAACAGGGCTCCATATCTCGTGCACTGGGAGTTCTTAAGCCAAAACACGATCGTGCATCACCTTCAAGTTCCAGTGAAACTTCATCAGTTCTAAGTTTACAACAGCATTACCGCTACGAAAACCCTCACATGACATATTCTCCGCCAATCACGACAAGGACTTTATCGCAGCTTAGTATGACGTATGCACCACCGCCGACTGTACAGGAATATGAACCAATATATACTCCATTGAGTCTATATTCGCAGTCGAGTGTTTCGACTAGGGATAGTCTGCAACGTCTGAATGAAGTCAAGAATGATAATAATTCTATTACACACAGGTAACGTAAATAATCCAATAATACTTATGTCAGGTGAATGCATCCCATTTGTTCATCACACGAACCATTAAGAACGCTTTTTAATGTTTATTTACTCTTACTCGTTGAAAATCTATATTATGATTGACATTAATTTATTTTTCTCTTAAAATAAGGTAGCTATTAATTAAAAACAACTCATGTATTGTTGCAGATACGGTCAAAAAACAGAGAACGCTCATCGAGTCAGTTCACCTCTACCAGCAAAATCAGTAGACGACACAGGTATAAAGCAAAAAAGGCACAGACGCGTCAAAAGTATCGGAGATATAAACGCTTGTAGCAAATCATCTGTGTAGAATTGTGTAAATAAAATGAATTTGCTGACAGTACCTTAATACGATTTAGGGCCGGTAACTTTTTTATTTTAACTTAAGTGATAAATATAGTAGTCGTGTTAGCATTGAGGTAATATTCCTTTTTTGACTTTTTTTTTGATACAATTTATAAATAATTAAAGAAGGATCAAATTACCGGCCCTTAGTATTTAATAATGATTAAGGTCAGCAAAAAATTTTTGGAAACATTTAGGTAAAATATTTTAGTTAATTTTGTAAACCAAAGATTGTAAAAATATGCTCAAAACATTTTACTAGTCTTATTCAAGTGGCATATCACATTCCTTTTAAAATTTAATTTAACTTATTAATAAATAATAATATATAAAGGGACATATAAGTGACATTGTCACGAGGTAAGACAGACTGACTCAGTTTAATCGGGATTTTTGGATGTATTTTGTAATTTAGTGCAATTTTGATAATTATTTGTATTAATTTTGCAATTTTATTATTTAATTATAATACGAAATAAGTTTAAAATGTATTGTAATAGTGACCAAAATACACTCAAGTTTCTTCTGAAAATATATTAATTAATAGTAATTAAAATGAATAAAAATTATGATAATTAACATTATGCTTCCATATTTTAATATATCACGCAGTTTTGTATTTCCTGTATGTACACCTGTGATAATTAATTTATTCACTATTATTTTATAATATACTATAATACAATTAATTATTCATAAAAAATATATTTCATTATTATTTGCAAATGGTTTTTGAAATTTTTTTCTCAGTAAATTTGTGATATTATATTTTCTTGTGGTTTTGTTTTTGATATTATTTGATAATTTAATAAAATATTTATAATAATATACTTTCTAATTTTATTTTAAACATACCCGACCTTTGCTCAATAGTTGCGTCATAGAGTCAGTCTTCTTTGACATGGCATCTCTAGTAGGTACATTTAACTCAATGGTAGAAGGTACTCTTTTCCTTTAGTTTATTGTTTATTTATATTATAACAATGCAAGAATATATCAGTAAATGCTTCACATATTTCTTTCTAGACATCTATATATCTGACAATCACCAACACTTTTACTAAAGCGTTAAGACAGAACATACGTGTACAACAAAGTGAAAAGTTGCGCAAAAGTTTCTTCAATAAGTAGTTTTGTACCCCTCTTTGTTAAACAACCGACTCATTCAAACTTCAACTAAAATAAAAGTCTTGTTACGTCTTTCTATGTCATCGTTTATTCGAAATTACAGAGACCGTATCCTAGGGAATGCATAATAATAATAATTTGAGTCCATCAAAGTATCTCTATAAAATAACATAACAAAATGTCATCATTTCAACATCTGCAGATATGTATGTCCTCACATATCATATCATATTCAGACAAATCCAACCATCATACATCAGCAATAGGAAGCAGTATCCCTTAACCACCGCCAGCATTGCAACAAACATACAACACTTTGATCCTAAATCCTATCCTGCACAAGAGCTTCAGGCGCACGAACTTCGAACGAATATACGGACGTTTCCTACTCAGGAACGCTTACAAATCCGTAATCATTCACGAAATTACGAATTTGACAGCGATGTGTCTTAATGCATAAGCCTTAATGCTTATTTTACGGAGATTTGACAAGACTTTATACGGGCCTATAAGTCAAAATTCACGTAAGCTACAGAGGTGACAGCAGTATCACGAAACTTCGGATATGCCTGAGTAGCCCCCCTGATACGAATAAAACAACGCCCCTTTTCAAAGTGAATACTTGCTTTCGATTAAGTATATAAAATATATATTCATGTTTCAACTAGAAATCGAACCCAGAATACCCGCGTTACAGACTAACGCTCTAACCACTACGCCATAAAGGTCATTAATAAAAAATATTTAGGACTAGGTAACATACATTTTAGTATAGTTTAAAAAAGTATAATTAATAATATACGTAGATCATTTTATATTGTACGGTTTTCGTTGTTGGTTTTATACACATTAGACACACTATTGTGATTTCAATTCACCTGCAAAGAGATTTGATAATTGTAACCGGTCCAGAATAATATACACGTCCAATAATGGTCATGTTAAAGCACAAGAGACCCACAATTTATTTTTCAATTCACATCGTTGACAATAGAAAAGGGGTCATTCTCCTTTATCCCTGCGGTTCGGGCCACCAGCTATTTATTTAATAGGCCATTCCCAAAGACCAACAAAGCCGACCCTGATAAAGGGAAGAAACTTCAAGGAATGTCAATAGGTATAAAAGTTTGTCCTATAAAATACGCTTTGTTTATTTTTACGCCTAACAATCGACCCGCGATGTTGTGCGGAAAGATTTTACAACTTCTTTAAATACTAACTTTCACTATCATGGCGTATTATTTGAAAAATATAGGTATTACACAAACGCCCACTCATTCCATGCAATTATATTTTCTAGGAACAAACATTCCACGTATTGGTGGACATATTGATGAAAATCGAATAAAAATATATACTACTTTCTGAGAACATCCGAGTGACACTGTTTGTTATAAATTAATAAAGAAATAAACTACAAAATTAGGTTTTCTAAAGGAGTTTCTACAAAGAATAATATGTTCGTTTGAAAGAATTTCGTTTTATAAAAGAGCGTCCATTTGATCATGTAAAAGCTCGTTGCTTCAGCGACGTCGACCGACTGCACTCGTAAATAAGATGGCTTGACTTTAACGTGCTGCCTCGACACGTTACAAAGTGTAATATCGACGGAATACATGTACCTGCCCTCTTTTCGTAACCTAACACCAATTTGGCATTCATTTTTAACTCTAGGTACAAAATAATATTTGCTTTAAGTGTTTCTGGGTATTATATTTACTGTAAACAAGCTTTATGATTAAAAAGAAAGCAAATATATATATCCTTAAAGACACACTGTTTTAACTTATTTGTTAAATTGTAACTTTCAAATAATATTATATTTTGTGTTAATTTAATTTTGACAAAAGAAAAAACTTCAAAATTAGTTTTTTTTTTCATTAATCAACGTAAACTGAAGCAAAGTTAGCAAGTAAAATGACGTGGTAAGGTGTCGTTAATTTCTCCAACAAAACTTGGAAGATAAACTTTTACAAGTGGGAGTAGCATTCTGAAACTACCTTCACAAAGTTATTACATCTTATTTTTAGCTCTTTTTTTTTTGATATAAAATATACGTGTGTGTATGTGTATATTCTATACATAATTATAGCATGCGGGGGCTGTGGTAGTAACCCGTTCTATCGATATTTACTATTAATACTTTTATAGTTGTTTATTGAAAAATCCTTACAATTATTACTGCTTTTATTATGAGTTCTGGTTTCTACATGTAGTCTTTCGTTATTCACGAACACGATTTAACTAACTTAAAAAAACTTTTCCGCTATCCACAACCTGTAAGGCAAGTATGAGTTCTACTCGATAGTAAGAATACTATATTTGAACTATAAATAGAATAGTTTCGAGTCTGTTATTGTAGTATGAAGAAATGACAGCTGAGCGCACTAAACCGTTCTATTTGGGATTAAAATGTGTAATTTTTTCTGTCGAGTATAACTCACACTAAGTACTAAAAAGTACGAAAAATGTTTTTACTGTATTATATTGCAATCACATCAGTAAATATTCGGTATAAGGTAACAAATTCAAACAATATTGTAACTAATATGTATTATGGATTCTAATTGAAATTAAATGTTAAAAGGTTTTCCGTTTGATGGAACAGCTCTGTTAAATGAATTATAAATTAACGAGTAACCATCGGCACATTTTGGGATTATTTCTCACTCAGTAATTTAAAACTAACTGTCGACGCGTGACGTTATATCCCGAATTACTAATTATGAACGTAATTTTTGTAGTTCGAGTTTAAATTGGATCTCTAGTAGCGCATTTTGGATTAAGACTAGATTTGCATTGATCGATAGAGAACGACAGCGATTTGTCAAAAACACTATAGGTGTGGTAGTAAAACACTATAGGTGTGGAAGCAAATACGAATTAACGATCAACGTAAATGCACTAAATTAATGGAAATTATTTAAAATTATTTTGCTTATAATTCCCGCTAACTTGTCTCGACGTGGCATCATCAGGATACGTGCGGTCGCTTCGGCTTCGCTTCGACGACCTATTAATTAATTACAATCTTATAGACGTTTTCGTCACAATAAAAGAAGTTGTGACGGCGATGTTAATAGTATACTACATATTTTTATAAATAAAACTATAAATTTGAATTTGGAATGAAAGAAAAGTGGATCGCGAGAGACGTGCGATTGAGGACTTGGATGTTGGTGGCGAATGGGAACGGAAGTGTGTGCTTATCTTATAAGAGATTCATAATATAGTGTAAATAAAATTTTCAAGAGTTTTCATTTGAAGCAGTCCACTTTTCTATCGGCTACAGACGTGATTGAATAACACCGTCCAAACATACGTGCATTTAAAAGCGTAATTTCATTTATTATTTATAACACCTCATTCAGATGTAGCATTCGGCTTAATTACTCAGTAAATATACTGGTATTTATTTTATTGTAAATATTTGCTTTAATTTTTTAAAGATACTTGAATAGAGCAACATTATATTTTAAGTATACATGCATTTATTATATATGTTAGCATACATTCTATGTCTCTTTTATCACATAAAACCGGCGTAGTTGATACGATTCTTGTCCATAGCTATTTCTCTATACTAACTGTGGCCTTATCACGAATTTCAACCCAGCTTTCGAACCGAGTTTGCTTCGAGATATTTCGTATGGAAATTTGAACAGCGCCACCGCGAGCGGATTTGGAACTACAAAAACAATTGCTGCAAATATTTTGTGTTACGAACTAAAAAAAGTAGGTATATTTGAATATCTACATTAACCTTGATGCGTATAGACTTATACTAAGCGCCTATGTTCTAAAGGTATTGTGTTATGCGCAAATCGATTCAATGCATTTACATAAAATTGATTCAGTCTAATGGTTCCACCAGTTAATGGTAATAGCTTCACCGTAATTCATTTTATACATTAAGTGAAACTGTATTCAATTGAATTATGTTTTTTCACTTATTTTATGAAGTATTAACTTGAGATGTATCGAAGTATTAAAAAGAAGTATTTCAAATGACAATTGTTATTTATGGAACTTAATAATTTAATATGTTTTTTTTTGCTTCACACTTCTTTTGCAACTTTCACATATATTACGGCGCAGTTAGATTGGTTATTAAAAAACGCATGCGGTGAACCGCGTGTTTTCCAAAACATAAACAATGAAATGAAATTGAAACGACAGCGATTATATGACTTTCTTCAGTCATGGGATATTACAATAAAAATGACAGGTAAAAAAAAATACAACTGGGCCACGGATCATTAAGTTTCAATAAACGTGCGAGACGCAAGTAGGCCACCGCGTCAAATCATATTCATTGGAGTCACATTTTAACTCTTAAGCGAATTCGAAATCGTTTTAAATAAATGTTCGAAATTCGTTACGATTATGTTGAAAAATAGAATATAGCCACCTGTTTTAAATTTAGTTTAACGTAACACAAAATTTGAAAATGGAATTGTATTATATATCTATAACAACTTCATGCGGCTTATAATCTGGTCAGGTTCAGTCTCACCTGAATCAAAATAAACATGATTGGAGGCAGATAAAGACATTGGCTTTATATGAGATTGAATTTGAACTTAAAACCAGTTTTTTAAAAGAATGGCGCTCTCAGTTTATCAGCAAAATTCAATAGAAGACAAGAATAAATCATATTTTCTTATTTTGCTGAAAAGAGAAAAAAAACGCTGACTGAATCCATAATGCAGTTTTGTGTACAAAATGTACGTTGGCACACTCGTAATTTTTGACCTCTTTTCTGTGTTACGTATTAAATATAATTTAAATACATTTTAAATGTAACAACTTAAATAAACATACTATGAATAAATAAAATTTCGATTAATACTACTTTCGAATATTGTATTCATATTAAGGGAAGAGCTTCGGTATAGTCACGTAGTATCTCATGCATAGTTCAGTTGACGGCATCCGTACTAAAGGATACAGGAATTCACTCGAGTATTTACTGTAGTATATTTTTATTTTAGGCTTGGTTAAATTCGTCATGTATTTTTCGACATACCTATGTGGCGATTTTTTCAAATGCTAATTATATTCTGCCACAAGTACTGCGCCAATGTAACCGTCCAGGTTTCATATCAGGGTTTTTGGATTAATACTAGTGAAATCGATATCCCGCTTTGTTCTGCAGAGCAGACTATAGTCCCTGCTGCCTTCTTTTTACACACGCTTACATCAATAGACGTGCAATGGCCACTAATACTAATATGAATAGTAACTATAGATGTATATGTATCTCTTTCTAACAACAGGTGACTTTCATTTGTATCTCTTTCACCACGCATTGTATAAATGTATATACATAGTCATGTAAACCTATAGTGTAAATTAAAATGAAATTATGTTATGCCCCACTTTCAGCATATAACTGAATTTGTGTAAACAGAAATGAGCTAGTCTCTTTTTACTCTTAAAATAGAATATTGTGTCAAGATTACCTATGTCAAAAATGTTATGTGACGATCTTGAACTAGTCCATTTGATGGACCACAACTTCCGCGTGATATGAAATAATGTACCTAATGTTGTATAGACAGTAGACACCTACTATGGTTCGGTTATGCATAGTTGCATTCAATCCGCTAGAGATTTAATATTGTATGTTATCTGTTATGCAATTTTTATTGAGATATGTTTAATGCTACATGTTACATATTAATGAAAATATGATTAATAAAATTTTCCGTACAACAATGACGTGAATTGTGCAGCTTTAATACTAACTTTGCTGGATGTCCGTAATAGTCGGATTCAACGGGAATCTCCTTTGTTTACACACAAAAGCAAACGAGTTTTATTAATTTCGAAATACATTATTTACATTCTATGACATTATTTTTATTGATTTTTTATTGCTCATAATTATTTCTTTATAAATATATTAAGTTCCATAATATTTTCAAAAGTAGTTAATTATTTCGAAACTTTCGTATTACATTTTTCTTGTTATGATTGATGAATATAGCACAGATTATATAGAAAACCTATTTCCTGTATACAAGTTCAAAAATAGAGCAACGAATGCAAACAAAACCCGCATCTATGAGTAAGTACGAACGCAGAAACCATTTAACTTAAAAACAGTTGAAAACAATAGAAAATAGTTTGTTAGAGCTTAGTTGTGATAATGGTTTCACAAACGCTTTCTTACTTGGAGATTACTTCTCATTATCCTGCACTTCTCCCTAGAACAATTTGACCAAAGTATTATACAAGACAGAGACGCAAATAGAGGTGTCAGAACGAGGAAACGAGATAAAACGCTTTTTCTTACCTGACCGAGTTCCGGGTGCATTGGGTACAAACACCTTGGGAACATTTGCATACTAATTAGACACGGAAACTCTGCGACTCATTACCATTTCAATTGTGGAGAATAAAGCAGCATTTGTGGTCTAATAAAGGATATTATCAGATGAAAGGTTTAAAGACTCTACGAGTTACTATCGCATTTCGAAAGTTTAATAACCATCGCTGTAGGCTTTTAAATTAGTTAAATCATGTTCGCGAATAATCTAAAACATACCTACTGATTATTTTATGTCTTATAATATTTCAGTATAAAACCACACTCCCCTGTTGTCAAACTAACGTACGATCCATGTCTGTATGAAAATTGACTGAAAAATTACATCCGGCGATTTCGAAGCTAATCCCAAAACGCGAGCTCAGGTCAATCTAGACCACTTCACTTGAAGCTGTTAATTCTTACAGCTCTTGAACACAGACCATTCTTTAAAATAAAGAATTTCATTATTCAATTGTTTTTTTTAATCTAACGCAACTGTCATAGCCGCTTGAGATCTTTTGCATAAGCTAAATAATATACATTTGTTTGTTTAGTGTATACTAGGTGTGGTGACATGTTTTGTTTCTGATAAGAGGTTTAAGGAGTGGCTGCGTACACTTGTACACAATACACGACCGCCCCTCCGATATTAAATATCATTTACTTTTTAAAAAGAATTTTCCTTTTAAGATACAATTTCATAAACCCACAATACATATGGCATTAAGGAAAATACATCTGTAAAGAAATGAAGAAAAAGGGTCAACGTTAAATAAATTCTTCAACATAGCTTTGAAAGCGCAGTACCTTTTCAGTGGATATATTTGTATGTAGAGGAAAGTGGGGAAGATTTATTAGTAAAAATATTTGAGGTTATAAAAACAATTCGAAATAGTAATTTGGTTACTAGTAGTAAAAAGTTTTGTGTTGGAAATAATGGTGGTGTGTCAATCTACCCTACTCTCCCCTTCATCCAAATACATATAGAAGTATAGAATCATATGGAAATCGGGTCAAAGTACAAATAGAATATAATACGTAGAATATAATATAATCCAAACTGTAATGTCTGAATTGGAAATCGTGAAAACGGTACTACTACTTGAAAAATACATATTTTTTTATAATCGATTTAAAATGAGTGTGGTATAATAATAAATTACTATTATATCAACTTTGTTATAAGTCCTTCCACCTTGACGTCCGTCTGAAACGATGTTCTGGGTTTCTAGAACTGCAATACTGATCGATATTTCACTATAGACAGCTATTCGTGGTCAGAACAGCTGTTGCTTATTAAATAGCAGTTACGTATGAGAATTTCATGATTACTATAAGAAATAAGAAATTTGAATTCCGTGCATTAAGGTTTTGACTGAGATTTGACCTGATATATATCACATTATGGTCACTATTATTTTTTACTCTAACCTGCAAAGCGGTTTATTGTATATTTGAATAGAAGTCACAAAAATGTATACAAAATGTACGCAGTGAATTTATGGTAGATCTGTGGAAGTAGTTAATATGCACACGAAATTTCACTGCAAATACGCCGCTGATAAAACGAGTGCTTAGCAAACTGCGTAATACGAGTGCATGCGTAGTGTAAATGAGCGGCAAATGTATATATTCGATCCTTTTTTGGTTTATATCGAAGGGTTTTATTACTATTATATTATGATTCAGTAGGAAATAGGACAGCTTATATGAAATAACACCCCAGCGAATATGTGCGACGCAATATGCTAGTATAAAACGCTTTATAACCTAGATCAGGTCTTAAGTCTAGACCAACTTGTTACCTGGTTTATGACACGCTAACGTACACCAGGGCTTTAAACGTAACTTTATGCTTTCCTATAAAACTCTTTACTTTAATTTAAAGTCAACTTTGTTTTAAGTATTACTTGATACTAAACCTTACTTTTATTTTATACTACCGACCGTGTACGACGTTGCACGCGAAATAGATGTCACTTATACGAGACTTGTATCATAAACAAAATACTATCACTTTTTTTAAGGACACCCACCAGCTTATTTCTAATTCATAGTCACTTGTGTTTTCCTCACAATTCAAATTCAGAATATTTCACCCACAGAGATATACGAAAAGACTACATAGGTGATTCATTTGAACGTTTGGTGTCGAAAATGTGGATTCCACATGTTCAACTGAATTACGTTTAGACGTTACATGTGCATTATTTTTTCTAGTAGTTGGTTACGTAATCGTGGACCTCCATCTCCGCCGCTGTGTTAGTGTAATGCTAGTGTAAAACTATGACAAATGATCCAATATGTCAAAGGTTGCAGATGTAGGCTTACATTTTATTATATTATACACTGCTGAATCTTAGTTTTCCTTTATGGAGCATAGGTGAGAACAAAATAAAGTGAGGAGAGAAAATTATGCAAAGAAAAAAGAGGAAGTATCTCAAATTTATTATGAATATCATATTACAGAAACAAGAAACCCTTTTTCGTAATCAAGTGACCGTTGAAAAGAAATGTCCCTCAAAACGAATTCCATGAATATTTTATTGTACATTAGTTTTTTGAATTTTTTTTCGGTGCTGAAATTGCATTCAGAATAAATTTCTTATTGGGATTGGATTTTTTTATTTGCACTATAAAAGTTGATACACAAAAATAATCTTTTTCATGACCGCAATAACATTGAATTCTCTATTCCCCAATTCCTCAATTATTTGAATTGGGATTTTATTACTTCTATTTACCCCTGTCTTCTAATATAGTAAGACAGTATGGTCTGACTACGAAAATAGTTTAATTGTAATTTAATACGCCCCGAAGGCTTTGGCTTCAAGATCACTTCCACGTCATAAACATATTTGCATCGTGTTCTACGGTCTGATAAGGGCCACCATTCATTTGAGGGCATAGTCTGTAGCCTATAGAAAAAATATACTTAAATTCCCCCTGTTACTACAGATCCCTTTTAAAATTTAGTGAAACTCGTGTGACTTACTTCTTTTCAGTACACACATATGAGTAACCCTAATGTGAAGGAAACCAACTTACTTTTTCCTACATATTAAAAAGTAGTAATTTTTGTTATTTAAAATACCACATTAATAACTTATCTCGCTACTAAAAGTTGAAATAATATCAATTTAAAATCATAATAACTAAACTAAATATTAATTAATTAAAACAGAAAAACACAACAAACATTAACCTTTATTAAACAAAATGTGTGTACATAATAAGAAAATATATGTGGCATTAATTATAGTTAAGTTTATGACGTTGTTAATTAGCATCACGTCTGAAACATTAGCAACTGCACTCAAGCAGAATATAGTGCCTCAAATAGACCTATTAATGTATTTACCATCTACAACTTTAAATGCATGTTTATAAAGAAGAAGTGCTTTTTATTTATTCTTTATAACATAATATTTCGGCATCATAATGACTCACTCAAAATGGCCAAATTTAGTCCTAATCAAGTCAAAAATAGTTACAACAATCTTTTAGAGGTAAATTTAGGTACATAATCTATATTGAGAGTCGAAAGATTGAAGTCCAAAATTACTCTGTAATTAAAGTCGAAATAATAACCATTTTTGCCTTTAGTTTAAAATTGGTACATGTACCGACTAAATAATCTATTTTTAGAAATAAGATTCATTTGTTTTAACACATAAAATAATTATAATCTCCAATTTTAAATATAGAACATGTTTTTTTCAAATCCAACTATGCAGTATGTCCTAATCAAGTCAAGTACAGACTGGGCTGTTTACTGGAAAACTTGTTTTGAAAATGACTGATCCAAAGCGTTTCTGCGTTATTTGCTCGAAAAAGAGTGAACAGTTAATTTCATCTACCAGTGATACATTAAACGAGTGTCAAACAGTGTGGAAAATTCGAAAAGAAAATGATTTGTCAATGAGCGTTGTAAGACTGCCCGAAAACATTTCATTTGCGAGCAAGTATCATTTGAAATGTTATGCTCCAAATCCACGTGTTCCGGCCGAAACTAGAAGATATTGTCCGTACAATGACGTACGAACGAAAAAAAATATCAAAAAGTGGCAAAATGGCAGCGTTTTTTTGAAAAAAGCTTACATCAAAGGAAGAAAACTCTGAGATAGGCCTGAAAAGAAGACTAGCTGTAAGTATGATTTTAATTCATTTATAACAGTGAAAACGATCATTTTATCTTTAAACGCGTTTTTCTCGAAACAGCATTTTTCGAATTTGCTGCAGTGATTACTCGAAGACGAATGATCCGATCGCTATCAAATTTTTTCTGTATGTTCTGTATATAGTTGTTCATACAATGACCTTCCAGTTTTTTGATTTGATCAAAAATGGAATTTTGGCAGGCCAAAAACGACCAAAATTTTGTGTAAAATTGAAGTTTTTTTTAAAAAACGCTGCCATTTTGCCAATTTTTGATATTTTTTTTCGTCCGTAGGTCATTGTACGGACAAAGGTGTGCCCCTTAAACAGTTATTATTGGTCAAACTTTTTAAAAGATTTTTTCATTTGTGAAATATGGTTTTATTTAATCGTTAAATAATATTTCATTTACCATTAAGTTTATCTCACAAAAATTACAAGTTTTCATCGATTGCGTAATTATTTATCTAATAATAATCAAAAATAAAACTGTATAAAAGTTACGATCAGTCATCAGATTAAGATGATGAAGATGATACTTCCACGGATGAGTCAGATAGCCAGAGTGAAAGAGAAAATGATTAATTTTCAAAGATTTTTGTGTAACTAATAAAAAAAAATGCAATTTTAATAAGCGGGACTTTTCACTTTTTAATGATATTGTTAATAGCGATTCAAAAATTCGATCAAGTGATTTATATTGACTTGAAATTAATAAATTAGAGAGAACTTGTTTCACACTTTAAACAAACAATCGTCAGTTGGCACGACGCCGGTGGATTCTTCGTCTATCGAGCTGCATAAGATGCAGCGCGCCAGAGGAATCTGGTCAGCACGCTCGACTTTGGAAAGCCGACTGACGATGAATCCACCACGATTCCTATATGTTAATGTTGAGAACTACGCATGGTAAAAAAATTGTGTGCAGATCGATCACTAGTCCAAAATTGTATAATATAAAGTTTGCAATATTTGGCCAAATAAAGATTATTATTATTATTCCCTTGATACCTTTAGTAACTAGTGTTAACATTAGTATCGTGAGCCAATAGGTGCGATATTTTTCTAGTTCCATGCACTTAGTATATATATAACACCAGAGGCGGCTCGTCCTAAAGAGCGCTGGTGCAGTGCACTCCCACGAAAATTACAGAAGTAATCTATATTTCTTCATAATACATACTATCCTTACATTACATTCATTCTATTCTACTATGCCTATACAATAGTATATTATATTACCTATATCTACGCCGCTGTAATATAAGTTCTGTAATTTTCGTGGAAGTGCACTGCACCAGCGCTCTTTAGGACGAGCCGCCTCTGTATAACACTAACACTAATTTGAATTTAATAATTGTAATTCTATAATTTAATA